>CANXYI010238877.1:0-18578 GCA_948208565.1 Hura crepitans | reverse complement strand
ACCTAGACAACTGTTATACTGCTGAAATTTTAGGAAAAATCTAACTGACCTATAATTGCTCCATATTGGCATAAGCACTAAGGTAGGAACTGAAGAGAAATATGGGAATAGATAGAACTGAATTTAGAGTCAGATAGAGTTAAATAGTACAAAATAAGTTAGAGTTAAATAAATGAACATAGGATAAATTTCAGGATAAGTAACCTAGTGGGAAGTGTACCTCTTATTAGGTTCCTTTGAGAATCTAGTAGGGGGTATTTCACATTTGAACCATATGTTTATGACAATTTGGATTGGCAATTTGGGCCAATGTTAGTGGAATTATGAGATTGATGACATGACATGATAAATGCCCTTTAATGGCAAGTAAATTGGCATGAAAGATGGCTAGTGAGTTAAGGCTATAGGCCTGTAACTATGTACAAATTTGGGAAAATGACCTATAACTATTTATGGAAAATAACTTAATGACTTATGCACTAGAAACTGCTTTGGACTTAGACACAATTAGACTTAAAACAATTACCTAGATTAGACTTAAAGTTGACCAAAATATACCTAAGGAAGTGACCTAAATTAGCCTAGAAAAATAGACTGGTAAGATAAAAAATGAGTTGTAACTGTCTCGATTAAATTTCAACTATCAGAATAAATTCATAACTATCTATTATTCATTTCTAAATATTATAAAATGGTGATTAGTAAATAAATGGGCATGAAATAAAGACATATGGCTATTAGTTAGACACCTACTAGATGGATTGATCAATCAACTAGGGATTAACAATTGCTAGATAATTCTTGAAGATTTGTTGGATATTGGGAGGTTTAAGTGAACTGATCCCTGCTATCAGACTTAGCTAGTGCAACAGCCGGGGTCTAAAATGTGATCCACTCCATAACTTTTCATTCCCTTTTGGTCTAGTGTCTTTAAGTGTATTCTATCTAGTTGGGCCTATTAAATTAAATTAAATTTATATACAGACCTAATGGATGTCATATCATTGAATGATTAAATTGACTAAAATACCACAATGGCATAATTGTAAATGAATGAATTGGGAGATAAAGTATTATAGTTAATGTCATTTGTATGAAATTATTTTTTGCATTGCATTTATACATTTATAGCATACTATTACAACTAAGTGCCTACATATGACATGTTCTAATGCATTAGATTCACCACTGAGTTTCATACTCACCGTACTAGTGTTTTGGTGTATAGGTTGTAGAGGTAAACAATCTAGCCTCAGGGATCATGCAGTGTAACAGTATAGATAGTTAAAGGTATATAGATGTGTTTTTTTATGTTTAGTAAGCACTCATTTAAGCACTATAGGTTATGGGTTTGGCATGCTTAGAAGCTACTAGTGTCTATATATATTTAAAGAGTATGTGTGATCTATATAAATAGGCCATTTATCTAAATGATTTATTTTTGTGGTTTTATGATGATTGTGGGCCTGAGGACCTTTGTGATTATGAGTGTTTATTGATATATGATGAGATTACTGAGGGGACTAGAAAGGTCTAAAAGAGGTTAGATTGATAATAATCATATTTGAAGTGCTTTTACAGGTGAAAAAAATATCAAAATGTCACTCGAGTGGCCGTTGTGTTGCCTAATTTTCTATAAACATGTTGAGTGTCTATGAAATGGTTTTCGAGGTCTGTTACACCTTATATAAGAATAGTTAAGGGATAGCCAAGGAAGTTAAGCAATATCTAATAAAGTTATAAAATAGCCTACAGGTGTTAAGGAGTACAAACCTAAAGTAATTTTACGATGGGTGTCCTAGTAGGAAGTGTATTACTTGTCGAGTTTCTTCAGGAGTTTGGTAGGGGTGTCATAGAAATAGATTTGTATTTTTATTTATATAATATTTTTATGTATAAAAAAGAAAGATTATTGTAATATTATGGTTATAAAGCTTAGGTTGTAACTATAATATAAAATCAGCATTATATAAGAGAAATTATATGTATCAAGTGGTTGTGTGTGTGCTTATTGTGGTTTCGAGGTTTGGGTCATATTCAATATTTTATTTATATGAGATGGCATATCTATATGTTGATGGTTGGATGTATAATGGATATTTTGAGTTTGGACATTTTTGTGTGTGTTTATACACATACACACACACACACACACACACACACATATATATATATATAAAATATGTATGGATGTGTTATAGATATGTTGGAAAATATATGATTGAGGATTATTTTGTATATACATATATTGTGATATACATGATGAGTGGTTTAATGATTGGAGTGATTATGAGGATCATAAAGATGGAATGAGATGTGTGAATGGTTTTAGAAGTGTGCTTTATTGCATGTTACAATTTGGGTTTTTATCCCTAGGCAGTTATTTTGTTATCAAATTTTTGACATAATGATCCAAAATAGTATAGCTATAATGAGGTTTTTGTTAGTATTGGTTTTTATAAGATAATTGATAAGTTTTATTTAATTTAAAAGATATAGATTGTATTAGATATATATAAGATAACATATAATGTAAAAGAAGTAAGATGTCAGTTGTGTGCCACCTCTCGCTCGAGCCTGATGAATGGATTGAGTAAGTGGTGTCACAATTATAATGCAAACAATATTGTTGAGTTTACTTACATGTATTAATACATATTGTGATAGTAGTAAGGTAAATGAAAGTTGTTTATGCGCCACTAAGGATTTTGCTTAGCGTGTTGGTGTTCACGCATAGATTATAGATAAGCTTTAATAAAGGAGGTACTTCATGAGGGATTTTTGCAACTATTTGGGAGCATGCATTCATCTTCATAATTTGACATATTTTTAAAGACTATGTAGTTTTTATATTTTTAGATATTTTATACTTATTTTCAGAAAAATGCTTTAGCTCAGAGATTGTAAAGTTTCAAATTTGTTATCTATTAAGTACAAAAGTTTCACTATTATAAATTTCTTCAGATGTTTAATAAATGATATTACTGAATGTGAGAATGATGAACATAAGATGTGAGCAAATTATGAGAATGCAACTTGCATAGGTCATAAAAATAATGTGATTGTGATTATATAGTGTTTTTGGTGCCCAAGGCACATAATGTGGGACTCCTTCTAGGGATTTTAGTAAATGGGAGGTGGCATACCATATTTTGTGGTATTATAACCTAGTTTAGGCTATTCGAGTTTGGGTTTCTTGGTTTGGGGTTTTGGATTAGGCAATCAATTTTTGTTATATTTGACCTAGGTTTTGTGTCCACTATATGAATAAGTGTATATGCCTTTGTGTAATTAAGGCTTTCATGTAATTTCATGTCATTTGTTAAGCTACAATCACTCATGTAAATGGTCTCTATCAATTTAGGTATAAGATGTTTGATGTTTTATATAAGGCTATTTGGGATGAGGTTAAAAGTTGAGCGCTAGTGAGTAAAGCCGATTCAAAAAGGTTAATTGCCTCTAATCTAGTACTAATAGGGGCATAGGCATAGGATAAATAGGTGATGCTTCCAACTCTAATTGAGCTTTTGAGATAAGATACATGAATAGTATATTAGCCATTGCCTCCAACACCATAGCCATACCTAGCCCTTTGTACGAGATTGATTATAAAGGGGCTTTAAAATTTTTGTGTGGAGGAGTTTTCTGGCCTTAAGATAAATGATTCAACCACTATTAAGCATTGGTTAGATCACAAATGATGATGCTACAGTAGATTGATTGTATAGTAGAAGAGAGTCTAATTTGTGATTTCTTCTAAAGAAAGAGGCATATAATTAGTAGGTGTCTCTAATAAGAGGAAAGCCAGCTAAGATACCTATATGGGAGATTTTCTAAGTAGAGTTCATAAAAAGATACATCAGTGAGACTTATAAAGAGGCAAGATATAGGAATTTTTTGCAGTAAAAGCAAAAGTAGTTGAGTATGTCTCTATATAAGAAGGAGTTTTAAAGGCTCTTGAAATATGCTGAAGACATGTCTGTGATAGAAGCTACTAGATGTAAGAAATTTCAAGTAGGATTCAACTATGACATTAAGGTACATATGGTTAGCCTTCAAATTCAAGAATTTTTTGAGTTTATCTTAGCCACATATAAGATTAAAGAGATCAAATGACATAGGTTAGAGGCAGAGGAATAGGGATAGGAAGAAAAGGTTTTAAGGCCAGATAAGTACCCTTTAGTAGCTAATAAAAAGTAGAAAGGATTGGCCATTTAGAGTCACACATAAAGGCAGAGTCAAAGGATTGTTTCAGGAGTCTTCCTAAGGTACAAGCAACCTATGAGAGATCAAGGGGTTATGTCTGTGGCTAGCAGCCCAGCATCTATTGCTAGAGACACTTCTGTATAGCTTTGTGATTATTATGGCAAGCGCTATGGGGTAGTATATTGGTGCAAGATTGGTAAGTACTTTAGGTGTGGAGTATCATACCATAAGCTTTGGGATTGCTTAAGAGGATTAAAGAATATAAGCAACAAACACACGGGACCAGGGCCACTATACCTTTTGGCAAAAGGCCTAGGAGACAAGAGACCCTATAGCACTACAATAAGTAACTTTTGAGACTATGTGGAGGCTAAAAGCTTAAGCTCTAGCTCGCTAGTATGCCATATGAGCTCTTGAGAAGGATGATGCACCTGATGTTATTATTAAAACATTTTCTCTTTATCATTCCTTTATGAATACATTGATAGATCCCTATTCCACTTATTAATACACTTGTTCTAAGTTGACACAAAAGTGAAAGTTGGAACTAAACACTTTTAGCATGATGTTCATAAGCAATCCATTAGACCATAAAGTGATTATGAATAGGGTGTTTAAGAGTTGACCTTTAAAATACCATGGGTATGAGTTTCTTGCCAATTTGATTGAATTGCTATTTGATGAGTTTGATATGATTTTTGGGATGGATTGGTTGTATAAATATCATGTTGTAGTTGAATGTAGGCTTAAGGGAATAACATTTATGACATCTAATAGTAATAAGAATGTAGTTAATTTTGGTGAGAGGTCATATTTCCTCCCTATTGTGATATTTGCAATACTAGTTAGAAAGCTAGTAAGGAAAGGATGTTAAGCCTACTTTGCTTAAGTGAAGGATGTAGGTAATGTGGAACTTAAGATGGAGGATATTCCTATTGTGTGTGAGTTCCAAGATGCATTTCCTAAGGAGTTGCCTAGAGCAACACCAATGAGAGAGGTATAGTTTGGTATTAAGGTTTTTCTTAATGCTACACATGTGTTTATAGCACCATATAGAATGGCACCTATAAATTGAAAGAATTAAAGATTCAATTGCTAAAGCTCTTAGATAAGGGTTTCATATGCCATATTGTGTCTCATTAGGGAGCACTAGTTTTTTTTATGAAGAAGAAATATGGGAGTATGAGATTGTGTATTAATTATATACAGTTGAATAAGCTAACTATGAAGAACAAGTATTCTTTTCCTTAGATAGATGATCTATTTAACCTATTAGAGGGAGTAGAAGTGTGTTCTAAGATAAACTTGAGGTTAGGATATTATCAATTGAAAGTTGAAGATGAGGATGTGCATAAGATGACTTTTAGGATGAGATATAGGCTTTATGATTTTCTAGTGATGCTTTTGGGATTGACTAGTGCACCTACTGCATTGATGGGCCTATGAATTGTGTCTTTCATTCATATTTAGACTAATTTATAGTTGTTTTTATTGATGATATTTTGCTATATTCTAAGAATAACAAAGACCATAATAAGCATTTGAGGTTAGTATGTAAAAGCTTATAGAGAAATAGTTTTATGCCAAGTTTAGCAAGTGTGACTTTTCGATTAATGAGGTAGCTTTTCTTAGCTATGTGATATTAGCTAATGGGGCAAGAGTAAATTGTCAGAAGATTGAGGCTGTGATGAATTGGAAGATGCCTAGGAATGCTATTGAGGAGTTTCCTAGGTTTAGCTAGGTACTATAAGTGCTTTGTAAAGGCTTTTTCCTTTATAACATCTCTTTTGACTATGTTATTGCAAAAGAATGCTATATTTGAGTGGAGTGATAAATGTGAATCTAGTTTTAAGAAGTTAAAAAAGATGTTGACTTAAGATTCCATTCCCTGCCAAATAGACTTCAAGAAAGATTTTTTGTTTTATTGTGATGCATCCTATAATGGACATAGGTGTGTGTTGATGTAAGAGGGTAAAGTAGTAGCTTATGTTTTGAGATAGCTTAAGCCACATGAGAAAAACTATCCTACCTATGACATTGAGTTAGCAATAATGGTGTTTGCTTTGAAGATTTAGAGACACTACCTTTATGGTGAGAATTGTTTCATTTATACTAATCTTTAGAGCCTTAAGTATTTACCCACTCAAAAAGATCTCAACATGAGGCAAAGGCAATGGATGAAATTGCTTAAGGATTATGATTGTGTAATTGACTACCATCATAGCAAGGCTAATATGTAGTGGATGCCATAAGCTAAAAATATTTTGTAGGATTGGAGATTTTATTCTGTTATATATATATATGTGTTTTAAGGACTTATAATGCTACGTGCTATTGTGTTTCATTTGTGTGTAGCTTTAAGGGCATAAAATGTCCATTTTATAGTTGCTCATGATAGAGTACTTAAGGCTGAGATGAGAGTGAAGCTGAATTTATTCACACAAGTAAAAAAAGGTCAAGAAAGGGATGAGAAGCTATAAAACATTATAAAGCTAATCCAAAAGGAGAAGTTGACTAATTTTTAGTTGAGAGATGGCTAGCAATTTTTTCATAATAGATTATATGTAACAAATTATGTTAAGTTGAAAAGGTTGATCATACATAATGCACATAATAATTCATTTGCATTACATTCCAAAAGTATAAAGATGTATCAAAATCTTAAAGCCCATTTATGATGGCTGGGTATGAACAAGGACATAGTTAAGTACATGATTAAATGTTTGACTTTTTAGCAAGTTAAAGTTAGGCACTAATTTCAATAATATTTTTTACAACCTTTGCAGTATTTGAGTGGAAGGGGGATAGGATCATGATGGAATTTATGATTGGTCTTCTGTTAACTCAGGAAAAGCATAATGTATTATGGCTAATAGTTGATAGATTGTGTAATACCCATAATTTTTCGATTTATGAATAGTACTATTTTGAGCAAAGAATAAAGTTTCTTGATACCCGAATCATACTAATATTACTGAATGGAAGTATTAATTATAACATAATTATGGGCAAAACTTAGAGCAAAATTGAAGTCATTTAGGCTATTTGAAATGTATGTAAGGTTTTCCCTGAGTGTCTCAAGAATATTAACCTAATTAAAGCTAAATGACTCATTATTTTAAAATGTGCTACAATAATTAGAAAATAGCTTGATCTAATGCTTAAAAATTCAAACTAAGCCAATGGAACTTTAATTAGAATTTTCTGACATTGGGAAGTGGTTTAGTGAAATTAATAAAAAATGAGAGTGCTACTTTTTAATAATTCCCCTTCGAATTAAATTATGGTTTTTTTGAAATAATTAAAACATCTATTTACATTATTATTGGCACCAGGATTAAATTAAAATTAAATCTTGAGCACACACAATGAATTTTTAGGGAGAATTGAGGTAAGAATTAATAATAACCCTTAGATATGCCACATGTCACACATACAACCATCCCTTAAAATATATATAAAGGGAATTTAACACCAATTTGAATTGAATTTGTTCTTATTCTTTCTCCCCCCACTTGATGCCATTCCTCCTTTCTCTCTCCCTTTATTTTTGTTCTTCTATCCAAAATTCCATTATTTTATTATTCTAAATTAACTAGCATTAGTTTTGCCTAAAACATACAAAAAAGTGAGAATTTACACTTAGATGAATAGTCTCTTTTATCATATAAGTGTTCAATTATGTAATTTTATATTTTTCTAAGCCAGGATTTTTTGCCCAAAATTTAATTTGGATAGCTATAGAATTTATTATGAATTTTTCCAAGCTAATTTTTATTATGTTTGTAAAGAAAGAAGGAAAAATGAGTGAGAAGAGCAAGATAAGGCTTGAGTGGTCCTATTGGAGCATTTTAACAATTATTGTAAGTGAATTCGATAATTCATATCTTGATGATTTTAAATTTGTGAATCCAAGTGTGTATGTCATATGTGTGGCATAAGTATGTAATTATGAGGTTAATTTAAGTCTTAATTATGCCCCAAATAATGCTACTTAGATGTTTAAGAGAGATGAAACTGAATACAATGATGAAAAAAATGAAGTGAATGGCTTAAGGTTGTTAGGGGTCGAAATGTGTACTTGAGGTGTATAGGTATATGTGTGAATTTAGGCTTAATATTTTTATGCATGATCTTACTTCTATGATTTAAGTATATTTGAAAGAATTTATTTCAAAAGTAAAGATTTAAGAGCATTGTGATCTCGATGGCTGAATGATTAGTCTTAGGTTAATAATATGGGAAAATGATTTGGTGTATGTTAAATGCATGAAAAAAATGTAGAGTTTATGAAATTTGGACTTAAAAATGACTATTAATCTTGCATGGGTGAATGATATATAATGGATACATTATGCATGAACATGAGTTGTTGGCATCTAAAGTGGTGTATAGACATAGAATGATGAAAGCTATAGCGAATGGTGTGAAATTGATATGTTTTATGGTCCTTAAGGGCATAAGGCCAAAAGGTATGTATAATAATAAACTAATTCATTATCACAAAATAATTTCATGAGAATTTTTATGTGATGGGATAAATAATATAATATGAATTAGATAGTATCGAACTTATGAAAAATGATGATTAAGTATGGTATCTCAAAGGTAAGTGTTAGGTGAGTAATGGAACTTTTAGTGTATAACTATGAAATGCAAATTAATGATACACCATGTAATAAAAATAAGTACATATGAACTTATATTGAAGAAGAATGATAACAAGCATGTGCATAAGTGATGTTATGTGACATTATGATGAAATTAAGTAAAGTAGAAAGGCATTAACTCTTAAGACTTAAAAAGTGAAATGTTCACACATAAATAAATTCATAATAGGATAACACTACTTATATGAGTTAGATAGCCCATTGGATTGGTTGACTGGTTAACTAGGGATATACCAATTGCTAGGGCACTATAGTGTCCCATGTTGATGATGAGTGCAGCTATCGTGGTTCTTGATAAAACCCACCCATTTTTTGATTTATGATTCACATAATGAGATGTTAGTATGAGTGTAGCCACTATTGACATCCATGAGGGCCACTGCACATATGTTACACTGGTGTAGTCATAGAGGTCTAAAATGGGGACCTCTACACAACCTTTTAATATGGGTGCAACCATTTAGATGAAACACTTATTCATGGAGTATGAGATATCTTGGTATATAGGTGTGGCCATTGAGGTAAAAAAATAAGGGCCCCCATGCACCTTTGGATCCCATTATCTAGTATTTGGGATATGATCTCTCGAGTATGGGCCAGCTATATAAGTAACTGGACTACTAGGCGTTTGTGACGTTAAAATGATTAAAATTGTAAAGGTTATAAAATAATGAAATTTAGTTGATTAAATATAAGATTTCACATAATGTAAAAATGATAATAATTCATTCTAAATACAACTTACTAACACTACGCATGCTTTAGCCATGTTAATGCATATTTGTATATAATGTGGTAAGTGTTTTATGTCAAATGGATTTTGATTAAAACAAGCATGTAAATGGAAATTTGAAAATGGTAATTCAAGTCTAAAATATAATAAGATAATAATAAATTATGTATGACACATAATGAGACATAAATGGTTAAACTTAATTGAGACATGCTAATTTGATTATTTCCTTATTGACCATTGTAAAAAGATGTCATACCTGTTTGTGACACTACATTTGTGTGTATGTACAATGTATATTTTATTGAGTTTACCACTAAGAATATTCTTAGCATATTAATTTTTCTCTAATGCATAGGTTATAGCTAGTTCAAGTGGGTACCCTTATCATAGTACTAGTGTAGTAGTAGCCGTTTGAGTTTAGGTATATGTCTTTTTTGTTATTTGGGAATGTATATTTAAGTAATGGCACTCATGTATACAGTTAAAGTAGTAAGGTCAAAGATTGTAAATTAAAGGCATAGATTGTAGTACAACCTTAATCGATGAAAATAGTGATAAGTGTATGAATGTATGAGATGTATGATTGCCTAGAAAGAAATACCGATGTATATTAGTGTGTTTAAATCGAATGTTGCCATGAGGTGAGATGATTTTGATGTCCTGTAAACGTGACTTGATGAGATGAGTTATGGCAAGTTAAAAGGACCCTAAGATGATGTGCAATTATTGAAAACATTATAAAAGTGTTTATGATACAAGTAAAAATTTTGGTTTTTCTCTTTAATAGCCATTATACTATCAAATTTTCATGAAAATATGACACATAATTAATTTGGTAATGAAAACTCACAAGTAGGTTTATACAAGATTAATAAGCTTATTACAAATTCCTCATCCACTGTAAAAGAACTCAAATAAGGTAAATGACATGGGTAGTTACCAAAGGGTTTTAAAAAAATCAATAAAGTGATGTTTCTTAGTTAGGTTAGAGGTGGATCGGTTAATGGGTATCACATTAGGTGGTATGAAAGCCTAATTTAGGCATTCCTAGGCATGGAGTTACATGAGTTCCATAAGAGTAGGAGCATATGCCATAGAAAGCTACACTACTAGAGGCTAATAATTATTTATTTTGTAATAAACCAAAATAAGTGAGCACCCCTTGCTCGGTGGTAATGAAGAAGTGGTGAGTTATTCATTGACAAAGATTTATGAGCCTGCTAGTTCAAAGGCTTTAGTGCCTAATGATGAAACATGACTAGCTCTTACACAATCCTAGCTAGTGATATTGCAATAGATCATGGATT
Source organism: Hura crepitans (assembly GCA_948208565.1). Classification (NCBI taxonomy): domain Eukaryota; kingdom Viridiplantae; phylum Streptophyta; class Magnoliopsida; order Malpighiales; family Euphorbiaceae; genus Hura; species Hura crepitans. The sequence continues at coordinate 7,659 of CANXYI010238877.1, read as the reverse complement.
TTCTTAGATAAACTACTACAACGGTCACTCCACCACAACCTGTATCGGTGCCAGCACCACCTCTATAGCCTCAATCATTGTAGAAAACCTATCTAGAAAGAGTAAAGAAGATAAAGGTACTAGATTTTTTGGGAGCAATATATGATAATGCATCTAAATTTAAGTATTTGTTAGTGTGGGATACTAGAATTCTATAATAGTTGCGAAGTACACTAGCTGAGAATTTGATATGTGCCACTTCCTTACTATAAAAAAAGTATTCCGTTGGTGGGAAAAGGTGTTTAAGTGCAAGGTAGTAGAAGATGCGACTTGGGAGTTCTTTCTACAAAAATTTAGAAAGAGGTATATTTTATAGAATTATATTGAGAAAATAGGTAAGAGTATTAATACTTAAAATAAAGGCAAAGATCGAGGTCTGAATATGACAAGGATTTTGCACAGCTATGTAGATATGCTAAGGAGTTTGTTCCTATAGAAGAAGAGCAATGCAAGAGGTTCAAAAAAGGCCTCAACATTGAGATTAGAATACAAATTGCTACTTCAAATATTAGAGAATTTGCTCCCCTGGTAGCCGCTACTTATATAATAGAGGACATGTTGAAAGAAAAAGGGTGACTTTTCAAAAGAAAAAACCTTTCCTAGTAGGGCAAGCTAGTTTAGCTCAAGATGTAGAAAAGAAATCAAAGTGAAGATCAGCCCCACAATAGTTTTTGAAGTAGGGCTAGGCATAGAAATTAGTCCAAAAACTCGAGTTTCGGCCTAAGCAGTAGCAACATACCACTAGTGCACCCTTCTCAATAGCAAAGAGTGCACCAATGGTATGTCAGACTTATGGGAGGAGACACACAATGACTTATTGGAAAACCAAGCTAGGAGAATTCTTTATATATGGGTCTAAGGACTAATATCAAAGGGAATGCCCTGAGAAATGAGGAGACACTTCTCAGCTTTAAGGTTTCTCATTAGCGGTTGCTAGAAATGAGAGAGAGAATAAAGGTGATAGGAATAACAAAGCAAGCATAAGTCAAAACCAAGATCTAAAGTTATAGCTCCTGTGTGATAGTATGCAATTTGAGCTAGAGAATAGGTGGATTCTTTAGATGTGATAGTGGGTACATTCTCTTCATTTGAATTAACTACATTAGCTTTGATAGAACCAATATCCACATACTCATATATTTGTACTGTATGAGCATGAGATAAAGGGTTAGAGTTGGAACCTATGATTGTAGATATCATTGTTAGCAACCTAATTGGCCAACAAGTTTTAGTTAATAAGGTGAATATGGAGTGCCTTTTAACTATTAAAAAAATGTGTATTTCTTATGGATTTTATTGAGCTCTCATTTAATTAGTTTAATGTTATCATAGGTATAGTGTAACGCCTATGTTTTAAGGCTTCGTGAATAATGCCACTGGGTCTAAGAAGTGTGCCCGGGGTGTTGTGTCACTTGCACATAAACCGAGGCAATGGCATTGGTCATGAAACTTCGAAGGGCTTTAAATTGATGATAAAGTTGAAATTTAAAAATTTAGCAAAACCAATAATTCATTCTGAACTATAAGCTATCCCTCAATGTAATAAAAATTTTTCGAGCCAAGATTAACCCGGGATGTGCCTAGACGAACCCAAAAAGAGTGGACCATAAAGCTCAAAAATTACATTGAGTCCACTGGTGAAAGAATTTTTGAAATTGAAGGTCATTTGCAAATCTCATAATTTTCGAGGATGGCATGCAAATCGAGGTAGTCAGAAAACTACTCTATCGATAGAATTTGGCCACAAAAATTTATGAGTAGGTAGAGGGGATTAGAATATGAATTTTAAAAGAAACAATGTAATTTTTTTGAGGTTCATGTGAATTTTGGTGAATTTCTAAAGTTTTCTAAAAAAATTATGCCATTTTAGGATGGATTGGGTGGCTGTGGACCCCACTCATGCACTAGCTAGCTAGCCTAGGGCCTTGACAAGTGGAAAGGTGTGTTAACAAGTGGATTTTTCCACTAAATAAAGCTAAAACTCTTTCTCCTTTTCTGGGCAAAAATTGACACCATAACCAGCCTTGAAGGCCATTTCCAACAATTCCTTTAGCTATTTCTAGGAACTCTAGGTTTCTAAATTCAAGTTTGGATGTAAGTGAAGTTTTAAAAAAAGAATGGAGGTAAAAGGAGCTTTCTTGATTAAGTTAAAATTCATCAAAGATGTAAGGGTCAGAAGCAGTCTAGCAAGCAACCAAGGTGAGTTTTCATACTTCTTCTTTCTATTTTCTTGGTTTTTCTTGGCTAGAATGATTCCTTCAGGTGCCTAGCACCTGTGGGGATGTGTGTGGCTTTGGTTTGAGGTGAAATGAGCCAAAGAAAGGCTTGAAGAACAAGAGAGAAGTCACTATGAGGGCTAGAAATGAAGGTGGGCAGCCTAAACATGGTGGAACTTATATTCTTAAGTGAATAGGTAAGTGAATTCTATCATTCACCTCATGCCATTCAATTTTAGTAGCTATTTCTATGAATTAGAGGTGATTTGGATACATGAAATTGCTTGGTGAGGTGTTTTCTTGGAAGGATTTTAGTACATGGCATATAGTAAAATGAATGGCATGGTTAATACATGATAAGAATTAATGTATATGTTAATTTCTTGATTGGTCAAGAGGTATATAAGAGGAATAAAATGTGCTTATAATGCTTAAGGTTTAGATTAATAGCTTTAGCATGAATATGTAATAGTATCTCTTATGGATTAGTGGTAATATGTATGATTGTTATGAATTGAAAGTGTGGCCGAGAGCTTGGCTTGTAAGTGGTAGTATGGGTACCTTGCCTAGTGTAAGACTAGATAGTGTTTGGGGTTAGAATTTTTATGTGCTTTAAACCTATAGTGCATAAACATTGATTTAAAGTATGTATAGGTGTATGTGAGATTGGCCGTGGCACGTATGGCCTTGGCATTGGCATGGCATGTGTGGTAGGAATTGTACATGTGTGGATATATACTAGTATGGCAATGTGAAAAGTGTGTGGGTGTGATAAGTGAGGTTAAAATGTATGTGTGGGCAATATTTTCCTTAGTGGCTGAAAGGTATAATGCCATAGGGAAGCTTGGCTAGTATGGTGTGTGGGCAAGTTTGTGCCCATAGGTGAGGCAAGGTAATGTGCATGTAATGCATGATATTAATATGACATGAACTTAGTAATATGTATTCTGAATGGCATGAAAGTGATGGAATATACATGTATTAAATATACCTACCATGATGTACTCATGTGAGTTAAAATGGCTTAAGTTATCTTGGCATTAATGTAATCAATGTACCCCCCTTTAAATGGCATGTAACATAGTCAAAGAATGGCATGAATAATGACCTTAAAGATTGACTTGAAAGCAAGTATCTAAATTAACTTGAAACTTGACTTTAAGGGCTATGGTTTAGGAATGAATTATGCACATAACTTTTCGTGCCTATAATAGCTATTGTGCTGAGATTGTTGGTATGGCATGAATGCCCAGATTTTAGCCTAAATGATGGCCCAAGTTGTGATTGGCTTTAGGCCTATGATTGCATAAAATAACTGGTGAAAAGAGAACTGAAAAATAAAGTGAAACGGACCTAAAAAAAATCCTAGTTAAAGCTTGGCCGCAATGACTTGTAATTGTCCAAAATAACCATTACCCGAATCAATATATACTTTAGGCAGTAAATGGCCTAAACTTGTAAAATGTTTATGAAATTGAAGCTAGTATAATATATGATAATTATTTGTAATTGTACCTTGAATATATTTTTTTTATAATTTTTACCCGATACAGCCTGTTTATGGCCATAGCAGACTGAGCTAAATTTCAACTGAGCTATAAACAATCTAATTGACTATTTTTTAGCTTATAATATTATAAAAAGTTAATCAGTAAAGAAATTGACATTGATTAAGGATAAATGGTCCACAAGTTAGATACCCACTAGATGAGTTAACTGTTCAACTTAGGGTTTTAGTAGCTACTAGTTGTCTAATGTTCAAGCAATGATTTTTATTTGTGGCTGGAGAGGCTTTCATGATGATCTCTATTATGTCACATAGTTGATAAGATTTTTTATGGCTGGAGAGGCCCACGGGCTTATCTCCATTATGTCACATTCTTGATGATGATTAATTGTGGCTAAGGAGGCTTATGGGCTGATCACCATTAAGTCACACAGATGTTGAGATTTTATTTGTGGCTAGGGAGGCCAATAGGCTAATCTCCATTATGTTACATAGATTGATGTTATTTATTGTGGTTGGAGAGGCTACAGGTTGATCCCCATTATGTCACATATGTTAGTACAATAGCGTAGGTCCAAAATAGGGACCACTGAACTAGTTTATTTTCCCTCTAGATCTAGTGTCTGTAAGGGATGTCTCTTAAGTTAGGCCAATTAAAATAATTAAATAAGATTAATAAATCCATATATGATTATGAAACTTGATACATGGGCATTTTGGTAAACTTTCCATTGATAATGAATAAAGGCTTAAAATGGTATAGTTGTGCATCTAAATGAGTAATAATGACTCAACACATAAATCATATAGCTTGTAATAATTAATTAAATAATTATAGATAGAAACACCATAATGGTAAAATGGTAATTTTACATGTTAGAGTCACAAATTAAACAAGGGACATCAGTATAAGATAAAAATATAGGTTTGATGTGTGGATTAACTATAGGACATGTTTTTAATTGTTGAATCCACCATTGAGTATTTTTATACTCAACATACCTATTTCGATGTGCAGGTACCCAAAATAAGGATGTTGCCTTGTAAAGCGCACAGCAGAGTTCAGAGGTCATATTAAGAAGGTTGATCATGTATAATGAGTAGATTTTACACTTTACATATTTAGGTGGGGAAATAGGTGTGATGTATTCAAGAAACATGGGGTAGCATTTGTTTATAATAGACTATGTTGTAATTATTCATATAATGGCTTCTTTTATGAATATGTGCGATATGACAATACTTGTGAGCCTAAGGCTCTTTGTATTTTTCATTATAGCCTGAGGCTTATGATCTTTGTGTGATAGATAATGTTGATAGGATGGTGTTTGGGGGACCAGAAGGGTCTAGGAGATGTGATATGTGACATACAAGTGTTTATAGGTAGAAAAAAATTTTTACAATAGTAACTCGAGCAGCTGTTATGCTGTTGGATTTTTAGGAAATATTGGACTATATCGAAATCCTTCTAAAATAGCCTGAAAAAGATAGTATAAACCTAAGTGGATTATAGGAACTTACCAGACTGAATTTGGAATCAGATAGAGTTATCTAGTGCAGTATAAGTAAAAGTTAAACGAATAAATATGAGAGAAATTTCAAAAAGGGTGACTTATTGGGAAGTGCACTACTTATTAGGTTTCTTTAGGAATCCAATAAGGGGTGTCACATATAGACTAGTTGTCTAAACATAGAGCTGTAGTAGACTGTAAGTAGAAGAGACTTACGCTTAAGAGAGCTAATAGAAATGAGGTAATAGTGGTTATTGAATGCAATTCCTTATCTAATCTTATTTCAATGGTGACAACAATGTGACTGATACAAAAAGGATATAAAGCATATCTAGTTCACTTGGTTGATACTACAAAGGCAAAATTGGTTCTTAGTTACATACCAGTGATATCAAATTTCCATATGTGTTTCATAATGAATTACTTGTCTTGTAGCCAAATTGTGAACTTGACTTTGAGATTGAGGTGTATCCTAGTATAACACTAGTATCAATAACTCAATACCACATGGCACATGTAGAATTGAAAGAATTAAAGGTGTAACTATAAGATTTGCTTGACAAAGGCTTTATTAGATTGAGTGTCTCACTATGGGGAGCACTAGTATTGTTCCTAAAGAAAAAGGATGGCTCACTATGATTATGTGTTGATTATCGACAATTGAACAAGGTGACTATAAAAAATAAGTATCTATTGCCAAGGATTGATGATGTTTTTGATTAGTTGCAAGTAGCTAGTGTATTCTTAAAAATTGATTTGAGATCAGTGTATCATCAATTGAGGATTAAGGAATTTGATATTTTGAAGATAGCTTTCCATACTAGATATGATTACTATGAATGTTTCTTAATGCCATTTAGGCTTACCAAGGCCCTTATAGCATTTATGGATTTGATGAATCAAATCACTAAACTACACCCAGATCAATTTGTTATGGCTTTTATTAAAGATATTTTGGTGTACTCTAAGACCAATGAAGAACATGAGCAGCATTTGAGGTTAGTATTATAGACATTGAGAGAAAAATAACTATATACTAAATTGAGTAAATGTGAGTTTTAAATGAATGAAGTTACTTTTCTATGACACAATACCTCAATTAATGGCATTAGAGTAGACCTAAGTAAGGTTAAAGCTATATTAGAGTGGAAAACTCTTAGAAATGCCACATAGATTTGAATTTTCTTGGGATTGGCTAGTTATTATAGGAGATTTGTCAAGGGATTTTCCATAATTGCTACTCCAATGACATGCTTATTATGGAAAGATGTGAGATTTGTGTGGGATGATAAATGTTTGGAGTGTTTCAACACACTGAAGGTTATATTAACTAAGGCTCTAATCCTAATGTAATCCAAGTCAAGGAAGGACTTTATTGTGCATAGTGATGCATCCCATAGCGGACTTGGATGTGTAATGATACAGGATAGAAAGGTAGTGGTATATACATCCCAACAACTAAAACCTCATTAGAAAAACTACCTAAAACATGATATAGAGTTGGCTATGATTGTCTTTGCCTTGAAAGTGTGGAGGCACTACTTGTATGGCAAAAAGGTGCTACATTTATATAGATCACAAGAATCTTAAATGCCTCTCCACCTAAAAAGAGTTGAACTTGAGACAATAGTGATAAATGGAACTAATAAAAGGTTATGAGTGTTTGATTGACTACTTTCTGATGAAAGTTAGTGTGGTGGTAGATGCCACAAGCTAAAAATTCATAGCAAGCATAAAAATCAATGAATGCTAGTTTCTAGTACTATGATAATGGTGTAATTCTAGTTAAGTTGCAAGTGAAGTTTGATCTGATTTAGTAAGTGAAGGAGGCATAGACTTAAGATAGCCATCTTATGCATATTATAAGTTTAAGTTAAAAAAGGGAAGGATAGAGAATTTGAGATCAAGGTCGATAGATGTCTGTATAACCATGATAAATTATGTGTACAGATATGGAAAAAAATTGAGAAATAGATCTCATAGGAATCACATGATACTCCTTATACAATACACTTTAGAAATATAAAAATGTACCTTGAGTTGAAACCATATTACTAGTGGCCAAGGATGAAACAAAATATAGCTAAGTACATAGCTCGATGCTTGACATGGCCATAGGTGAAAGCAAACACATCAAGTTCTTTTTGGATTGCTTTATCCTATGGTGATTTAAGAATGGAAATGGGAGAAGGTTACCATGGATTTTGTGATGGGGTTGCCTATAACTAGAAGCTTATATGGATAATTGTAAATTGTTTGACTAAAATAGTGCACTTTATCCTAATCAAGATGGATTTTGTCTTGAGAAACTAGCACAACTATATATCAATAAGATCATAAGATTTCACGGTGTGCCATCCTCTATTATATTCAATTAAGATCTAAG
>CANXYI010238761.1:0-19763 GCA_948208565.1 Hura crepitans | reverse complement strand
GATTATTATCAAGCAAATGTCATAACATGAGCACTAAGTAATAAAGAATGCCATTTTATTAATGAATAATTGTTTGATTGTACATGAAATTATCCCTATTACACATATGCTCTAGGGCATACAACTAACAAATGTGTATTTTTGTGTATATATATATATGTGTGTGTGTGTGTGTGTCTATATATATATACACATATGCTAATTTAATTTAGCTTCTCCTTTTTCCTTATTTTTCTTACTTCTTAACATCCTAACATAAGCTAAATAACATTCCCATCCATACATTTCATTCATCTAGAACAATATATAACACCATACTTCACATAAACCATAAACATATACTAACCTTAGTTTAGAATACACATACCTCGTATACAAGCTTTTCCCCATGTAAAACTCATTGTATTCTTTTCAATCTCTCTTCCATCACTCGTCTCCACCATCAAACCTTCAAATCCTTAAACTTCCATATCCATTCCCTCACATAAAAATCATAAAAAAAAATATCATTATACATAAAATCTCAACATATAATTCCATAAATCCATTTTTACACATTAAATAACCTCATCAAAATTAATTGGTTTGAGATTATCTTACATCCTTTGGAGTTACCAAAAAATACATCTTTAATCTCTTTCCATCCATTAAAATTCATCTCTTTACAACCAATTTAGAGGGGCTAAAGTGTTAGGCTAAAAGAGTGACTTTTCTTGTGTATTATTTAGTGATTATGTGGGTAAAATTAAGGTTTAAAAATGGTGGATAAAGGGAGGATCAAATTTCAGCCATGGAGGGGGAAGGAGAGACTTGTATGGGTAGGAAATAAATGAATATTTAATTATTATTTACATATTTATATGGTAAATGGATGGTTGGGATTAAAAGATAGTATTTACACATGGATAGCTAGATAATATTCATGTGTATTTGTCTTTTAATAAATTTTAACCATTTTCCATGTCAATAATTATGTCCTACACTTGGATGGCTAGGATTCATCATGCCACTATTTAATATAATGTTTAAGAATGCTCTCTACACAGATATTCTACCATTTTTCCCTAAATATATATATACATTTGATTTAATTTGTTTCTTTAATTTTTTTATAATAGCTCCCATATTCAGAAAATTCCAACAATGTGATATTTAGATTCCATGAAATTTTTTACCATTAAGAAGTGCCACTTTTAGAATTTTTCCATTCAGCTCTAAATGATTTACTATTCACATTACACCATAATTTAGATTTTGTTTTTGATTTTTAACCCTTTATACAACCTCAAATGCTCTTCAAATTTCACCATAATTTATCTCATAATTAATGTGAATTTTTGGTTAGGTTAACTTTATTAAGCTTGGGAACACTATTCACAGCTCGATTATCACTCTTCATCGAGGCCTGCTCCTGAACCTCATTTTTCTCAGCTCATCATCACCATGCCACAATCACTTTATTATTACTTTTTTATGTCTCTCTTCTCTTTTGTCCATGAATATAGATTTCCCATTTTGCCTTTTAATCAATTTTTGCTTCGTTATTCATGCCAGCTGACTTTATTCAATCAATACGTCTATTCTACTTCCTATGTTTTCTTCCAATTCCCATTCTAACCTTATGGAAAATTGGATTGAAATTTGGGTGTGATACCCTCATTTGAGAATGTTTGTGATAACTAAAGTGACCATATGTCATGTTGTGAATGTTACTTTAGGCTATGAACCTATAACATGAGATTTCCACAAATTGATTTATAAGGCATGGATCCTAACTATATCAAGCATGTGTGATATGTTGATAAGCTATCAGAATGATAAATTGTGATTTGCAGTTGAATAAATGTATGTTTCACTTGAGCTTATAAGTTGATGACACCATTGTTATGATAATTGGATGTGAGACCTAGAAATGGCATATTGATATTATAAATGACAAATGGAATGTGTTAAACACTTAATAAGCTTATGTATTTTTAGACTAACAATAGCGTTATAATAGTTGGCATGCTAATGGGGTATTAGTAGTACTACATCAATAACATTATTATGGCATTATTGTAATGGGTGCAGCCGCTTAAGTTTCAAGAACATTGCAGGTATAGCTTTGTAAGCCTGAAGGCATTGTATAGCTAAATATTGAGTGCTATAGCTGCATATTGAGTGCTATAGCTGTATAAACTCAAAAAGTACCATGTAACTAATTTCATTGAGTAGTGCGTACAAATGCATAAGGACTGTGAGGGCACTATACAATTGCATACTAAGGGGGCACGAACGCGTAAGCTCAGAGACTATTGTATAATTAATCTCATTGAGTAGTTTGCATAGATGTGTAATTCTTGAAGACACTGTATAACCTATTATCCAATCTAGAGTGGTATGGATTACACTAGGCTATAATAAGAAAAGTAAAGGAAACTAATAAAAGAGCTTCACTATTATTGACATGTTAGCATAACAAACAACTTACATGATTTGCTTGAAATTAATACACATTAGTAATTAACTATGCATGTATATTTTGTTATTCATGTTTGTACGCAATGACCTCTACCTAAGAGATAAGCAATGTAAGAATAGGCATATATAATCCATACTCAATTGTGAATATTGATGCATTATGAATGATTTATGGTGGTTTGGGATATATATGATGTTGTATTGTGATTTGTATTATTGGTCAAAATCATGATTTGTTCATATACCATAAAGCAAGTTTTGCTTAGCTCATTGGTTATTTCTAGGTATTGGTTGATGACTCTAGGTCTAGTAGAGAAAACATTGCATGTACGGTCCATAATTGTGCCTTGAGCATAATAGCATTTCCATTTTTTAGATTTGGTCATTTGATTTATTGGATTATTGTAGACATTACTTTATAAATGTTTAATTATTGAGGTACTATATTCTTGATAAATGATTGTTTTATTTCAATGATGAATATTCTTGATAAATGATTGCTTTATTTCAATGGATTTTCTTTAATTAATAATTATGAATACTATGCAAATATATGTGTGTAAATGAGAATATAGGTGAAGTGTGTACATATATAGTCATTGGTGACTTAAGCACATAATGTGGCACTCTTACAACTAGTGTCCTCGGATGTCAGTAGGAGGGGTGACACATTTTGTGGTATCACAGCTAGGTTTATGGTGGTTATTGCCTATGAATGTTATGTTCATTATGAATATGATTGCATTTAAGTGAAATGATGTGCATAGACAATTACATTGCATACATAAGTTGTGAACCACTAATGCAAACTGCTTTCTATGGATATACGCAAACATGTCTCATAGTTCTCACTAAGAAATCAGTGAAGAGGCTACGAGTTATGCTTAAATTAGTGTAGGTAATTTTGAACATCCATCTACCTTTGTTTATGTGCCACCTGTAACACTAACTCAAGGGTAATAATCTATGCTACCTGAGTTAATTCAACCATTAAGGTAGGCCATTGCTAATATGCCACAACCATAGCCTTTAACATATCAACCTTAACCCAGAATATGAAATGTAGTGGGAAGGCTCAAGAAAAATAGAGCTAAAGAGTTCAAGGGGCTCAAGGAAAAAGATTCTGTTGTTTCTGAGTACTAGTTTGAGAAAACCACTACGATACTTAAATAGATGGGCCATACAAACAAGGAGAGCTTGTTTTGTTTAAATTCACTCTTCCAAGAAGAAGCATATAACTGGAGGAAGACATTGATTACAAGGAAACCTATTGAGGCCATTATCTGGCAGTTCTTTTAAGCTGAATTCTAGAAATGTTACATCAATAAGACTTTTATGGAGGCTAAGAGTAGAGAATTTTTGAATTCGAGATAATGCCAGATGTTTATCTTCAAATATGAAAAAGATTTCCTCAAACTACTTAAACATACAGAAGGCATATTCCCTACAAAAGCTATTAGATGCAAATGGTTTCAGGATAGGCTTAATTATAGCATTTGTTCTGGTGTGGCTCCCTACTGGATTAAGGATTTTACTAGTTGTTGTTAATTGCTATGGAATTAGAAGACATGAATGAGTAGGACTAGAATAGAAGGAATAGAGGATAGAGTAAAATAGGATAAAGACAAGGTAACACATCTCTTACACCAAATAAGAAGTAGAAGGTCTCATATGCATAGGGTTTTACTATAAAAAAACTAGGTAACTATACGGGTGATCCTGGGGCTGCATCAGTAGCTATTACCCTAGGATTAACTTAGAGGTACTTTAGTATAACTACATAGACATTACAATGAGTCACATGGTGGTACTTGCTGGAAGCTATTAGGAGCTTACCTTAGACATGGATCAACTAACCATATGTTTAGAGACTGCCTTAAGATAAAGGAGAGGGAAGAATAGTAGAGAGAGACTAGACACAATACACTTTTTAATAAGAGATTTAGGAGGCAAGATAATACTAAGGGTTCCTAGAGAATTGCTTATGAGACAGTGCAGAAAACTATAGTCACGTGACCCTAAATGCACATATGTTATTCGAGCCAAAGAGAAGGAGGATGCCTTAAATGTCATAGTTAGTACTTTCTCTCTCTTTTGTACTCTTGTGCATACATTGATAAACCTAGGGTCTACTCATTCATATATTTGTATTACATTAACACAAAAATGGAACTTAAAAGCTAAACCAACTAAGCATGAAATCTTTGTTACTAATCCTTTAGGGCATAACATTGTAGTGTACAGGAACTGTCCACTGAGGCATCAAGGGTTAATTTCTCAATAGACCTAATTGAGCTATCCTTTAATCAATTCAATGTTATCTTGCGAATGGATTGGTTGTAAAAGTATAAGGTGATAGTGGATCATAGACTTAAGAGGATAATTCCTAAGACAATTGAAGAAGATGAGATAACTATTATGGGATAGAGGTTAGACTTCACCTTTAATGTGATATCTACTACAGTGGCAAAGGAGTTAGTTAGAAAAGGATGTCCAGCATACATAGCACATGTATGGGATACTAGAAAAGTAATAAATGAACTTTAAGACATACCTACTATGAAAAAATTCCAAGATGTGTTTCTTAATGATTTATCAAATTTGTCACTAGAAAAGGAAGTTCAGTTTGTAACTAACTTAATGCCTGGTGCCACACAGTGTTTATTGCATCTTACTAAATGGTGCCAGTAGAGTTGAAAGAACTAAAAATATAGTTTCAATTTGCTAGAATATGGCCATATATGCCTCAGTGTTTCACCATGGGTGCACTAGTTCTCTTTGTGAAGAAAAAGGAGAAATCAATGAGACTATGCTTAGATTATTAGCAATTGAACAAGCTGATTATGAAGAATAAGTACACTTTCCCTAGGATTGATGACTTATTTTATCAGCTTAAATGAGTAAGTGTATTTTCAATGATAAACTTGAGATTGGGCTATAATCGACTGAATGTGAAAGATGCATATGTGCACAAGATAGCCTTCAGAATAAGTTATGGGTACTATGATTTCCTTGTGATGCCCTTCGATTTGATGAATGCACCAATAGCATTTATAGACCTTATGAACTGAGACTTTTAACCTTACTTGGATAGGTTTATAGTATTATTCATAGATGACATATTAGTATACTCCAAGAACCAGGAAGAACATGATGAGCATTTGAGGCTAGTGCTGCAAAAGCTAAGGGAGAAATAACTGTATGTTAAATTCAACAAGTGTGACTTTTGGCTTGATGAGGTGGCATTTTTGGGCCATATTATTTTTTGTTAATAGGGTGAGAATGGATCTAAAAATGATTAAAGCCATATTTGAGTAGAAATGACCTAAGAATGTTATAGAGATAAGAAGTTTCTTAGGATTAGCAAGATACTATAGATGGTTTTCCTTTATACCCTCTCTATTGACTAAACTGTTATAGAAGAATGCCAAATTTGAATGGAGTGATAAGTGTCAAACAAGCTTTGAGAAGCTGAAAACTATGTTAACTGAAGCACCAATCCTTACATATCTTGTGTCAAGAAAGGATTATATAATGTATATTGATGGGTTCCATAGTAGTTTAGGCTATATATTAATGCAAAAGGGTAAGGTAGTGGCTTATGTATCAAGGCAACTCAAGCCTCATAAGAAGAATTACCCTACTCATGATTTGGAATTGGTTGCTATTGTCTTTATGTTAAAGATTTAGAGGCATTATTTGTATGAGGAGAGATGCTTTATTTACATAGACCACAAGAGTCTCAAGTATCTTCCCATATAGAAAGAGCTTAATTTAAAATAGAAGCAATAAATAGAATTGCTCAAGAACTATGCTTATGTCATGGACAACAACCTAAGCAAACCAAATGTGGCAGCTTATGCCTTGAGTAGGAAGTTTATAGCAACATTGAGGGTGATGAATGTCCACTCAAAATTGTCACATGATGGAGCCATCATAGATGAAATGAGTGTGAGACCCAATTTGATTCAAAGAGTAAAAGAAGCTCAGGAAAGTAACTAGAAGTTAAAAATGATCATAAGACAAATCTAAGAGGGGAAGCCTAGTGAATTTGAGCTAAAGGATGGGCAATCGTGTTATCAAAATAGATTATGTGTACTTGATTGTAGTGAGCTTAAAAGATTGATATTGGATGAGGTGCATAATAGTTTTTATGCCATGCTTTTGGGTAGTACTAAAATGTATCAAGACCTTAAGACTCATTTTAATGGTTCAAAATGAAAAGGGACATAGCAAAATATGTGATAAAATGTTTGGCTTATCAACAAGTAAAAGCTAAATATCAAGTTCCATTAGGATTGCTATAGCCTTTGGCAATACCTAAATGGAAGTGGGATTGAATACTATGGACTTTGTCACTAGCTTACCATTGACCTAAAAGAAACACGATGTAGTTTGGGTGGTTGTCAACCAATTGACATAATCAACTCACTTTTTACCCTTTAAACTCATTGGAAAGACTAATTAAGATGTACATTTAGGAGATAGTCATATTACATTGTGTACCTAAGTCCATAGCATTTGATAAAGATTTAAGATTCACCTCTAAATTTTGGAAAAAGTTATATGAAGCATTAGGTATAAGATTGAATTTCTGCACGACTTTCCATCCACAGATAGATGTCAATCTGAGAGAGTTATATAGGTGCTTGAGGACATGTTATAAGGGTGTCATTGAGTTTAAAGGGAGCTGGGATAGTTATGTACCATTGATTGAATTTTCTTACAACAACAACTATTAAGCAAGCATCAAGATGGAATCGTATAAAGCATTGTATGGTAGGAAGCATTGCAAACCTTTGTGCTAGACTAAATTAAGCGACAATAAAGTTAAAGGACCTAACTTAATATGATATGCTAGGGAAAATATCAAAATTAAAAAAGATAATTTGAAGATTGCCTCTGACTAATAGAAATCTTATTTAGCACATAGAGTTTTAGGAAGGTGGCAAAGTATTTTTGAAAGTATCTCCGTAGAAGAAGGTTCTTCATTTTCGAAGGAAGGGTAAGCTTAGTCTTATGTTTTTTAGTCCATATGACATCATTGAGAATGTGGGATCAATAGCTTATAGATTAGCCTTACCAACTAAGCTAGAAAAGATATATAATATGTTCTATGTGTTTATGTTAAGGAGATACTGATTAGATCCATCCCATGTGATATTAGTTAAGGAGATTGGCTACAGCCTGATTTGTCATATAAAGAGGAACTCATTTATATTTTGGCTAGAAAAGTGAAAGAGTCAAGGAATAAATGGATTCCCCTGGTTAAAGTGTTATAGAGGAACCATAAAAGAAAAGAGGCAACTTGGGAAAAAGAGGAATTGATGAGGTAATAATACCCTCAGTTGTTTGGTTTAAGTAATTTTGAGGATGAAATTACTTAAGAGGGAAAGAGTTATGATGCTCTAAAAATAATTGGCAAATTTTATGTATGGTAATAAAGGACAAAATTAAAATTTTATAATTTATTAGAGGATTAAATAGAATATATATTGAAAAAAAGATTTAACGGAGAATATTTAACTTAATGAGGTGTGGACCATCAGATGGAAGCTAAGAAGTGATCCTAGCCATCCATCCAATGCCATATAAAAGGAGGGAAAGTGAATATTAAAGAAGAGAAAAGAATGTAACTCCTCTCTACTACTCACAAAAAGAACACAGATAGTTCTTCTTATTCTTCCTCTAGTAAATCATCAAGCATAAGTTTTTCTCCTCCAATTTCCATGCACTTGAACTAGTAATCCTTGCCAATTGATAGATAATTATTTATTTTGGTTTTTGGGCCTACTATCTCTACTAGAAAAGAAGAAAATGGAGAAGGTTCAAGGGTGAAATCGAAGGGAAAATGAATTGTTAAGGCCTAAAACAAGTGTCTATATGATTCCTAGCAATTTTTAGATTATGTACATAACCTAATTTCATAATTTCTACTGCTAATTTGTTAATATTGTAGTTTAGTGTACATTTTTTTATTTTTTTTAAATTTCTACAATTCTTGATGAATTTAAGGTCAAATTGCATGATTTTGATGTGCTTTTTGTGTGGAAATTTCCCTATAATTTATGTAAATTAGTGAGAAACAATTTGGGGTTGATAATTTCATGATTTGCATTGAAACTAATGAGTTTTTGTGAAAGTTTTTCTTTCTAAAAATTACATTTTAGAGATGTCAAATTGTAGGCCTCACGGCCATAACCCTAAAGGGACTTATAGCCATGACCCCTATTGGACCGTGGATAGTCTTTAGTATTTCAAGGGAGTCATGACTATTACTTATGAGGAAGCATGACTGTGATGCCTTTATAGTGTCAAAAAATTTGGGTTTTTAAAGTGCAAATTCATTATTTTTGAAGGGGCTTTTCATGAGCAATTATCACTAATAATTTTTAATAAATTTAGGCATCTTTTTAACTAAATTATTAGTAAAATTCATATGGTTACTCATGACAATATGTATGTGCAAACAAATGAAAACATGAACAATATATATGTGTGCAAAAATAAGTCATTATTGTATACTTGTGGTTTTGACTACTTAATTATTGTATACTTATGGTTTTGACTACTTAATTAGTTATCTTAAAGTAACCTATGTACATTATATTGGACTACCTATGTGCCTTATGTGATAATGTTTGTGATAACTAAAGTAATCATGTGTCATGTTATGAACATTACTTGAGGCTATAAACCAATAACTTGAGATTTTGATGCATTGATTTATAATGCATAGATCATAACTATGTCAAACAAGTGTGATATGTAGATGAGCTATGTGTATGATAAATTGTGATATACAATTGAACAAATATATAGTCCATTTGAGCTTATAAGCTAGTGAGACCATTGTTTTCACAATTGAATGTGAGACTTTGAAATAGCATATTGATATTGTAAATGACAAATAGAATGTGTTAAACACTTAATAAGCCCGTGTATTTTTAGACTAGCAATAGCATTAAAATAGTTGGCATCCCAATAAGGTATTAGTAGTATTGCATTTTTATTGCCATTATAGCATTAGTGTAGTGGGTGCAGTCGTGCAAGCTCCAAGAACACTGTACAACTTATCATCTTAGTTGCTATTACCATGTAAGCCTCGAGGGCATTGTACAACTGTATAATGAGTGCCATGGCTACATAAACTTATAAAGTACCATGTAACTAATTTCATTGAGTAGTGTGTATGGACAAATAAGTGCCAAGGACACTGTACAACCTGTTATCCACTCTAAAGTAGGTATACTGGACTATGATAAGAAAAGTAAAGGAAATTTATAAAAGAGCTTAACTATTGTTGACTTGTTAATATAAAAAAAATACGTACATGATTTATATAAAATGGATATACCATATTAATTGACTTTGCATGTACATTTAGTTATTCATGTTTGTACATAATGATGACCACCTAAGAGTTAAATAAGGTGAGAACATGCATATATAATCCATACTCAATTTTGAGTACTGATACACTATAAATAATTTATTATGGTTTGAACATGTGTGATGTTGTATTGTTATGTATGTTGTTAGTTGTAATCATGATTGGTTTATGTACAACTAAGCAATTTTTGCTTAGTATATTGGTTGTTTCCATGTGTAGGTTAAAGACTCCAAGTCTAGCATAGAAAGCATTGCAAGTAGAGTCTGCAGATGTGTCTTGAGCATAACAACATTTCCATTTTTAGCACTTGGTCATTTGATTTATTGGATTTGTATAGACTTTTATTTATAAATGTTTAATTATTGTGTTACTAATAGGTTTATTATTTGCTAGTTTAAGGCCTATGAATGTTCTTGATAAATGATTGGTTTATCTTAGTTGATTTTCCTTACTGAATAGATGTGAATGCTGTGTAAATGTATGTGTGTGAATCAAAATATAAGTAAAGTGTGTACATGTATAGTTACTAGTGCCTTGAGCATATAAAGTGGCACTCCTACAACTGGTATCCTTAGATGTTTGTAGAAAGGGCATCACACCACCTATGGATGCCACTTGGGAAGATCGACACTTCTAAAATTCTATTATACCAATACTATTTAGTTGGTAAAATTTATTAATAATCCCTTGATAATTAATGTTTCCTTGGCTATTAGTATATCTAAGCATATATTCTTCCTATATATAGCATAATCCTGATATTAAATAATCATAGAAGAATATAATTAATTAGGTTTCTCCTTATAATTATGTTATTTCCTCCTTTCATCTTCTCCCTTTTCTTTTTTTTTTAATTACATATGCTCTATTTCTCTCTCTTATTCTTCTTTTTTTTTTCTCATTTAATTCTTGTCTAAATATCTACTAATAGTAAATGCTAGGATTTATTCCTAACACTATATTGCTTGAATTGAATCAAAAAATGATTCATTTATCTTGCCTATAAATGAAATTTCAAACTTCTGCTAGCTTCTCAACAAAATTGTAAACAAACCTCCAAATCAAGGACTACATGCCCTGAAAACAATTGTAAGGTATAATGCTAAATCCATCATAGCTATTTATTCTAGAGGGTTGAATCAGTGAATAATTCCATAAAGCTTACAAAAATATGTTATTGATTACAAACATGTGTTTGAAATAAGAATTAATGGGAAATAAAATTTTAGAAGAGAGCAATGAATGATATCAACTCAGATAATTTTTGCTTTCATGTTAGTTTTCATGCACTCATGCATAGTAGAAAAATAAGCATCTATTGGATCCCCAATAAGGAATGGATCATTAAAAAATTGAAAAAATTTTTTTTATAGAAATCATATAAGAGAATATTATTATTTTTATCAAATTCGATTTTTAGCAGCTCTTATTTCTCATTAAATTGTTACAAACCATAATGATCCAAATATAACACATCTAAGGTATCCATACTAAAACTAAGTTAAGAAGAACTCGACCATGAAGAGCATAGACAAATTTTAGTTTTAGGGGCTAGTAGAGACCAAAATCACAGAAAAAAAATAGGAAGAAAATTATGCCAAACACAGAGAGAAAAAGGCACTAAGAGTGGTAGCAATTTTGAGGCCTTTTATAAGCTTTTTATTATTGCTTTGGATCAAATTAAGTGGGCTTAAATCATATAAAAAGCTAACTAAAATTGGATACACATACATATATACATAAACGTACATATATACACACACACACATATGTATGTGTGTGTGTGTGTGTATTGTAATATCCTAAAAATCATGACTTTTGTGATTAGTACTTCACGGGATGAGTAGTGTTTTCAGAAACCCAAGTCACACTAATTGGACCAATGGGAAGTATTGTTCATAGAAGAATTTTGGGTAAAATTTGGAGTCAATTTGAAGTAATTAAGGTGGTTAAAATGTAAAAGAAGATTTTACGACAGTGTCTTGTGAATAAGGCCATAAGCAAAGTTAAACCATAAAATAATTCAATTTTTTTTAAAATAATTCAAGATCAATACAACCTAATACTTAAATATTCCAAATAGTCCATTAGCACTAGATTTGGAATTTTTAAATATTAAGAGGTATTTTTACCCAAAATCAAGCTAAGTTATTAAGTTTTATTTTGTTGGTTTTTACCAATTTTTTAGCATGAATTTTTAGAGGCCTATAGAATATGGATTTTTATGATTTTAGGGATTTCTATTAAGGCAATTGGAAAATAAAAAAGAGGGGAAAAATTAATGAAAGGGGAAGAAGGGAAATAAATTAATTAATTTTTACACATAGATATAAAGGTTAAACCATTTTATTTTTTTGTCAATGGTGTAATAGAATGTCTTCTTTTTGTCTTTTCCCTATTAACTCTTCTCTTTCATTTCTTTTTCTCCCTCAAATTAGTCCCTTACATCATGAATCAAAGCCCTTAATCTAAGCTCAAAGTCCTCCAATTATCATTTTTAGCTTGATATTCAAAGAAAAATGAAGGATTTTATAGTTTTAAGTCTTTGATGAATAGTAATAACTTTTTGATCGAATAAGGTTTTTGAGTTTTGAGTAGGTATGCTAGAGAGGTTGTTGCCATATAAAAAGATCATTGTAAGAGGTTTGAGATAGGGCTGAACCTTAACATTATTCTCTAGGTCCTTCCCATAAAGATTCGAGATTTTTCTACTTTGGTTACTACATGCTAGTTAATAGAGTTAGTCCATAAGCTGATGGACAAAAGGGATGTCTTTCAGAGCAAGAGGTCCTTTAGATAAGGTCAGGGTAGTTTAGTGTCTGCAGTTGACAAGAAACAGAAGGGTGACCAATCAAAGCAATAATATAATAAAAACAAGAACAATCGCCAAAATCCAGTCAGGGATCTAAAGCTCAGTCATGACAGTAGATTCAAGTTTTAGGTGCCTTTAGATCCACAGCTAGTAGCACTCTTCCTCCTTAGTGTGAACATTATTATAAAAGACATAGAGGTATATGTTGGAAGACTGTGGTTGGAGTAAGTTAGAGATGTGGCTCTAAAGGCCATATGTTTCGAGATTGTCCTTTTAGACTTACAAATTCAACTCAAAAAAAGGATAAAAAAGATATAAGAGATAGGGCAGGGGGAAGTTAGAGAGTAGAGCTTTAGCTAGGTAATACACCATCTGAGGGAAAGAGGATATGGACTAACTTGATGTCATAGAAAGTACTTTTTAACTTTTTAATTTACCTACTTTAGCATTGATAGATCTAGGGTCTATACACTCTTATATCTACACTGCATGGGCTTTAGATTGGGGGTTAGCATAAAAAGATCTTGATATAGATATTATGGTTAGCAACCTGATAAGATAACATGTAGTTATGAATAAAGTGTATAGAGACTGTCATTTGTTAGTTCAAGGACATGCTTTTTCTACTAATCTTATTGAACTACCTTTTAATAAGTTTGATATGGTTTTAGGCATGGATTAGTTATCCAAGTATCACACAGTGGTGGATTGTGGAAAGAAGAGGGTTGCACTTCAATCTAGTGATGGGACATAAGTGACAGTTATGGGTTAAGGATCAGACTATATGTCTAATGTTATTTCAAGTGTTGTGGTTAGGAGATTATTGAGGAAAGGTTACCCAATGTATTTAGCTTATGTGATTAACACCAGAATAGTGGAATTAGAAGCAAGTAAGATACCAGTTGTATCAGAGTTTAAAAATGTCTTCCCAGAAGAGCTATTTAGTTTACCACTAGAAAGGGAGCAGAAGTTTGTTATTGATGTGTTGCTAGGCACAACACCAGTTTCCATAGCTCTATATAGGATGGCTTTCTATAGAGTTGAAAGAGTTAAAGTTATAGTTGCAAAAGCTTATTAGACCAAGTGTTTCACCCTAGGGACCACTAGTTCTGTTTGTCAAGAAAAAGGATAGTTCCTTGAGGTTATGTGTTAACTACAGACAGCTGAACAAAGTTACCATTAAGAAAAAATGCCCTTTACATGGATTAATGATCTGTTTGATTAGCTTAGAGGGGTAGGTGTCTTCTCTAAGACTGATCTTTTATTGGGGTACTATCAATTAAGGGTAAAAGAGGTGGATGTGCACATGATAGCTTTTAGGATGAGATATGGCCATTATGAGTTCTTGGTGATGTTGTTTAGGTTAACCAATGCACTGGCGACATTCATGGATCTCATGAATCAAATCTTTAGTCCATTCTTAGATCTATTTGTGGTGGCCTACATTGATGACATTCTTATGTATTTAAAGAAATGGGATGATCATGTGAAGCATTTGAGGACTATTCTACATATGTTAAGGGATGAAAAACTCTATGCCAAACTCAGTAAGTGCGAGTTTTAGCTAGAGGAAGTTTCATTTTTGGGGCATATAGCTTCAGCAGAGGGCATTAGAGTTAATCCTAGTAAGGTTAAGGCTATGATGGAATAGAAACCACTTAGGAATACTACAGAGATTAGAAGTTCTTAGGATTGGCAGTTTATTGCAAGAGGTTTGTCAAGGGATTTTCTCTGATTTTTGCCCTTATAATACATCTTCTGAGAAAGAATGCCAAGTTTGTGTGGGATAGCAAATGCTAGGAGAGCTTTGAAAAGCTCAAGAGCATGTTAATAGAGGCTTCAATCTTAGTTCAGCCTATTTCAAGGAAAGAGTTCACCATCTATAGTAATGCTTCCTTAAATGGTTTAGGATGTGTACATATGCAGGAAGGCAAGGTTATTACCTATGCTTCAAGATAGTTAAAACCTCATGAGAAAAATTACCTCACGCATGATTTAGAGTTGGCAGCAATTGTGTTCACTCTAAAGATCTAAAGGCAATACTTGTATAGAGAAAGATGTTATGTCTACACCGACCATAAAAGTCTAAAGTATTTCCCACTCAAAAGGAGTTGAGACAAAGGAGATGGATGGAGTTAATAAAGGACTATGATTACCTTATTGGCTATTATCCAGGGAAGGCCAATGTAGTGGGAGATGCATTGAGCAGAAAGTTTATATCAGCCTTAAAAATGATGAATATTAGTTTAAAGTTGCTTAATGATGGGGGTTTGTTAGATGAACTTCAGCTTAAGCTAAGTTTGTTGTAGCAAGCTAAGGATGCTAAAAAGGATGATCATAGATTTTAGAATGTTATAAGCATGATTCAAGAGGGGAAGCCTACTGAGTATCAAATTAAGGATGATGGTTATTTGTATTATCATGCCCATTTGTGTGTGCTTGACAGTGAGGATATGAGATAATAGATCTTGTAAGAAGCCCATAATGCTCCATATGCTATGCATTTTGGTAGTACTAAGATGTACCAAGACTTAAAGATAGTTTATTAGTGGCCAAGCATGAAAAGAGATATAGATAATTTTGTGATTAGATGCCCTACTTGTTAACAAGTTAAGGTTGGGTATCAAGTTCCATCTAGATTGCTTCATCTTATAGCAATTCCAGAATAGAAATAGGACTAGGTCACCATGGATTTCATAGTTAGGTTGCCAATGACTAAGAGAAAATGCGACTTTGTATGGGTTGTGGTTAATAGATTGACAAAGTCAACACACTTTATTCCAATGAGGATGGATTTCTCTTTAGAGATATTGGCAGAGCTATATATTGTTGAGATCATTCGATTACATGGGGTGCCATCTTTCATCATTTTTTATTGAGATACCCGGTTTACATTAAGCTTTTAGACGAAACTCTATAATGCTTTGAGAACTAAACTTATTTTTAGCATGGCATTTCATCCACAAATGGATGGTCAGTTAGAGCGGGTCATCCAAGTTCTGAAGGATATGTTGAGAAGTTATACCATTAATTTTAAGGGTAGTTCGGATTGTTAACTTTCTTTAATAAAGTTTACCTATAACAATAGTCACCAAGCGAGTTTAGGTATGGCTCTTTATGAAGCCTTAAATGAGAGGAGATGTCGAACTTCATTATGCTGGAGTGAGCTTAGTGAGAACAAGCTTATGAGGATATATTTGGTTAAAGTTGTAAAAGAGAAAGTAATTATTATCAGAGATAGACTTAAAGCAACTTTAGACAAATAGAAGTCTTATGCAGATTTAAAGAGTGAGACATCCAGTATGAAGTAGGTGACAAGGTTTTTCTTAAGGTATCTCTATGGAAGAAAGTGTTGAGATTTGGCAAGAAAGGTAAGCTAAGTCCACGTTTCATTAGGCCATATAAGATAATAGAAGGTGTAGGTCCATTGGCTTACAAACTAGCTTTACCCCTAAGTTATAGCATATTCATGATGTGTTTCATGTGTCTATGTTGAGAAGATATAGATAAAATCCAACACATGTGTAGTTAGTGAAAGAAGTGGATATAACTTTAGATTTTTCCTATGAAAAGGAGCTAGTAAGTATCTTGGCTCAAGAGGTTTAGGAGTTATAGAACAAAATCTTGCCTTTTGTGAAGGTTCTATGGTGACATTATGGCATGAAAGAGGTAACTTGGGAGAATGAGGCTCAGATGAAGAAGCAATATCCATACCTCTTTAATTTGAGGAAAAAATTTCTTTTAATTGGGGAAGTAATGTAATGTCCTAAATATCCTAACTTTTATGAATAATACTTCCTAGGATGAATTGTGTTTCTTAAAACCTGAGTAACACTAATTGGACCAAGAGAAGTACTAATCATAAAGGAATTTTGGGTAAAATTAGGAGTTAATCTAAAGTCATTAAGGTGGTTAAAATGCAAAAGAAGATTTTACGATAATGTCTTGTAAATAGTGCCTTAAGCAAAGCTAAAACATAAAATAATTCAATTTTTGCTTAAAATGATTCGAGATCAATACAACCTGATGCTCAAATATTCCAAAATAGTCAATTGGCATTGGATTTGGAATTTTTAAATATTGGGAGGTATTTTTACCAAAAATTAGGCTAAGTTATTAAGTTATGTTTTGTTGATTTTTTTCTCGATTTTTAAGCTTAAATTTTTAGAGGCCTATGGAATATGGATTTTTATGATTTTAGGCTTTTTATTAAGGTATTTAGAAGATATTAAGAAGGGGAAAAATTAAAGAAAAAGGAAGAAAGAAAATAAATTAATTAATTTTTACACATATATATAAAGGTCAAACCATTTTATTTTTGTTCAATGGTGTAATAGTGTGTCCTCTTCCTCTCTTCTCCTTATTGAGGCTGATAGCCTCCCCCTCTTATCTCTCCTCTTTCATTTCTTCTTCTTCTTCCTCAAATTAGCCCTTTAAATCATGAATCAAAGCCATTAATCCAATTTTTAAGACCTGCAATCACTATTTCCAGCTTGAGATTTGAAGAAAAATGAAGGATTTCATAGTTTTGAGTCTTTGATGAATAGTAACCACTTTTTGATCTGGTAAGAATGTTTGAGTTTTGACATTTTCTTATATTCCATGGGTGCCCAAAATTTTTTATATGTGGTCATATTTATTTTTGGATGAGTATTTAATTTATTACAATTTTTCTAAGTTGAGCCTATTTGTATTTGTAGATGGAACTGTAAATCGAGCTTCGAAAGGAAAAAAGAAGGCATGAGCTAGTTTTAGACAAGTGTTTCAATTTATTTTGGTATGTGTTCTCATCTTAGTATGTAATTTTAAAGTGTGTGTGAGTATTTAATGCTTGATGGTGCATTTTGTGACATTAATGCTTATGGTAGTTATTAACAATTAATGACATTATGTATGGATGCATGAGATTAAATTTATATTGGCATGTTACTATCATGAATAATTTGTTTAGGGGTTGGCATGAGTTAGGGCCAAAATTAATAAGGAGGTTGTGTATGAATTGTTAATGAGCATGAGTATGTGATTTGTGGTGTATGTGTGTGCCTATGGGGGATCCAAATTCTCTTTTTGGTTGTTAAGAATGGGATATGTTATGTTATGTTAAGTATAAAGCTTAATATATGATTGAATTGATGATAATTGTTAGGTATTTGTCTATAATGTAAAATGATGATTTCAATTATTGTGTGAATTATGCAATGTATGATGGAAAGTTGTTATGATGCTTATATGTTGCTAGGCAATTGATTTAGCTTAAACCATGATTATTCCAATTTATGGTCAAAATGCTAATGTGATGTTTTTGGTGCATAAATTATCTATTAATGTTCCATTAAGTAAAATATAGTCAAGTTGTGATAAATAGTGGTGATTGCTCAATTTAGGACATAAGTATGGCCACGATATGAATATGATAATAAATTTAATATGGTATTGTTAATTGAATTAAAGGAGTGTAATCAATAAGTTAATAATGCCCTATATGATTAGAAAACCTAGATTGGATAGGTTGACTAGTCAATTAAGGAGTTTAGATAGCTACTAGCATACCTCTGGGTGTGCTGAGACCTACACATCCACATTACGATCTTGGGGTCCATGAGAGCTTTGGGTCCATATTATGATTTTTAGTTTGATGAAGCCTACAGGTCTATGTTATGATCTTTAGATTGATGAAACCTATAGGTCCAAGTTACATTCTATAGATCAACATGGCCTTTAGACTCGATAATCCCACTATTCGGTTTATGGATAGTTATCGTTTAGGTATGGATATATGTTAAGAAAAATACAAATATAATTTGGTTAAGAGATACAGTACGTTACCTAAATATGTGTAAGTAGGTTATGTTTATGTGACTTATATGTATGGTTAATTGTGTGATTCTTATTTGGACTATATATAATGAAATCTCTTTTCATATGTTTGTATATGTTATGTGACCATGTATATTAATCTATATTTTAATATGTTATGTGATTATCATAATTATGAAGTGCATGCTCATGTCTATATGTATTTATATATTAAGATAAATACACCATTAAGCAAAAGCTTAGTACATCGTTTTATTTTTGTGGTGTGTAGGTAAAAGTTACAGATTAGAGTCAAAGCCTCGGTACCACAGGAGATCAAGAAGCTACATTTTAGGGTATTTTGATTTCTTTTGCATAATTTTTTAGTGATGTAATTAGTATGATAGCACGCTTGTGTATATAAGGGATTGGGCCTAATCTACAATCTGTAATCATGTTTTGTAAATCTTATTTATCAGATATTTCACATTTATTTTCTTTTTCCTTTAAAAGATTTTATAAGAATATATGACTTGTATGATATCTCTTCTTTATGAATGCTTGTAGAATGTTGCTTTGTATTGAGTTGTGGCTATAATAATTCATTTTGGGCTATAAGCTATTGATTTATAGGATAAATTGTGGTGCCCTCTACTCGATCTATACAATGGACTCGAATGGGTGACACATACATGTAAAACGATATCCAGTTCTGTTATCCAAAATCACTAAAAATTTAAAAATTTTATATAAGAAAACATTTCTTGACTCAAAAATGAAATAAAACATCAAAAACCTTTTGGCACATAAAATTAAGGTGACATGAGGGTCATCGTGTTGAAAATTCGATAGCATAATGGCTATATCGGGACACTTTCCCAAATTTTTACCTACTTAAAAACACTTTTATATAATCAAAACATTCATCTCTAACTCAAATAGGTCCTCCTGACCCTCTAAATTAGAACATAAACACAATGAGCCTCAGGCTCTCTACAATCAACAATCTCACATGCAATATCATTAATCAACACAACATGCAAAAAGTAGAAAGTAAAATCCATAGTTAAAATATTTGATACAAAAACCCATTGCAAAACACAAATTAGATCTTATCCCTTCAGGATCACAAGAGCACACTAACTATTTAAACATTACATTTGCATCATCATTATTATTACAAGAAGTACAAAACTACCCATGTAGGAGTTATCTTCGTGTCTCCTACTTTTACAAGCTTTGGCTTTAATCCACTGCCCTGTTACCTATACATCACAAACAAGCAATGTGCTAAGCTTT
>CANXYI010238674.1:0-11525 GCA_948208565.1 Hura crepitans | reverse complement strand
ATGTACTCGAAACTATGCTAGGCACAATGTGTTTGTGCTTAGTTAAAACCCTAAGCAATAGTGAATAAGTAACTTATGGTGCATAATATGAATGTGATACATATGTAGTATGTGATGTGACCATGGTTAAGAAAATTTAATGTATAGATAATGTGATGAAAATATGTGAGATGACTATATGCTTTGGCACTAAAAAATGTGGCCTATGAAATGAGACTTAAATTTTGGTTATTTAACCTATGATGAACTTGAATTACATGTTATTTTTAAAACCTTGAATTCATGGCAATTAGTTGGCCTAAAGTAGTATAAATTATATAAATAGGCTATGATGATTTAAACACTTAAGGGCATGTGCATTGATCCTTAATATATGTTGGAATAATGAACCAAAAATTTACCTAGATTGTGATGTGAAATATGACTTGAAATTGAGCATAAAATGGTGCCTTCGGGGATAGAGTTTAGACTCACATTTGAATGGCTTTATTGCCTTTGATTGGCCTTGAATATGGCCTAGGAATGCATTGGCTTTAGGCCTATGATTATAAGAAATAAAAAGTTACTAGATATGAACCTTAAAATCATTGTCAAAATGACTTGTAACTATCTAGTGGCCTCTACCTGAATGAAAAATGCCATTGGATAGAAAATGTGGATTTTAGGAAAAATAATGGCATGATAAATTGAAACATATTGAATCATGAAATTTGAAATTTTCATAACGAAATATATGTTTTGGGATTTTTCCCGATAGAGCCAAAAAGTGGCTATAACATACTGAAATAAAAATAAACTATGAGATAAAAATTTTAACTGACTATTATTGAATCTTATATGCCATAAAAATATTGTTAATCAATAAATGCATGTAAAATGAGCTACTTGGCCCATTAGTTAGACACCCACTGGATGGGTTGACTAGTTAACTTAGGGATCCTTAGCAGCTGCTACATTGTTTACTTTTTAGATAGGGTCGGTACGACGACATAGGTCCCCATTAGGGCCACTGTACTAGTCTATTGGATAGACAACTCCCTACTCTTACCACCTAATGCTAGATTTGATATTATCGATGCAGCAGTGTAAGTCCCTGCTGGCCACTACACTAGTCTGTTAGATAAACCAGTCTACTAGGCAAATAACCCCTTGTTATTTATACCTTGGGTGCTAGAATTCAATTGAGCCGGTGTAGTAGCATAGGTCCAGAATAGGGACTACTACACCAATTTATTTTCCCTCTAGATCTAGTGTCTTTCAAGGATGTCTCTTAAGTTGGGCCAGTTAAATAATTAAATAAGATTAATAAATTCACATATGACTGTGAAACATGACATGAGGGCATTTTAGTAAATTTTCCACTGATAGTGAATAAAGGCTTACAATGGTAAAGTAGTGCATAAAATGGTGAATAACGACCCAAGACATAAATTATATGACTGGTGATAAGTAATTAGATAATTATAGATAGAAACACCTTAGGGGTAATCATAGCTATATAGGGAGTAGGCTATGCATGACCACCTAAACCTAGTAATGCTGCACAACAGCTAGTGTCACAAGTGACTAGTTAATAATAGGCAGGAGTAATTCTTATCCTGATACACTGTGAAGTAGTGTAAGAAAGGATCTTATCAGATTCCTAAAGTATGCTAAGAAGATCATTTTCAATGATATATAATGAATGTAAGAGATTTTTGACAGGATTGAATGTAGGGTTAGGGATACAAACAACTAAATCTCAGAAAGAGAGAGATTTTGCAGTACTAGTACTAGCTGCATGTGACATGGAAAGAATGGTACCAGAAGGGAGACACCTCTTTTAGAGAAAGAGGTAGTGCACTATGGGATAGTCTAGTGTAGTGGCAGGATGGTAAGATAGAGGGTCAGTTATAGGCATAGTCTTAACCTAAGTCCTAGTCTTAGGCTAGGTACCTAAGGTAGAGATAGACACTGACTCAGAGGTCAGGGCAGGCTTCTACTAGTAGACCTCAATTGCCTTCTCGGGTCGATATTACTCCTTGTATAAGGGGGTAATAGGAGAATGTCTCTATTATGGTGTTAAAGACCACTATAGTGAAAGTGTCCTCAGGGATAGGTAGAGGGTGTTTAGACACAGACTACTAATGTTGCACCATAAACTAGGGGGCAGAGGCAAAATTAAGGAGAGCAGCCTAGTGCTAGCCAGAGTACTAGGTTAGAGGCCCATGCTGTAGCTAAGCAGTATGCTATGAGGGCTAGAGAAGAGGCTATGGCACTAGATGTTTTAATGGGTATTTTGTTTATCTAATGTTCTAGTCTTGGCTTTGATAGGCCCTAATTTTATACCCTTCTACGTATGTACTACACAAGCGAAGAACAGGCAGTTAAAGCCTGAGCATGTTGATTCAGACATTGGAGCTAGCAACCCTATAGAGTAATGTGTGATTGTGAACATGGTCCATAAAAGATGCCCTTTGGTTATTCAGGGCATAGATTGTTGCTAATTTGATTAAGTTTCATTTCAATGAGTTGGTGTAATCCCATAATGGATTGGCTTGTTAAGTATCAAGCTATGACTTATTGTTAACATAAAAAGTTGACCCTCTAGACTATGTAAAGAGTGATAGTGATAGTGGTTGGTGAGAGGAACCTTTTGGACAATCTTATCCTTCTTATTAAAATATAATAACTCCTTCAGAAGGGGTAAGGCATGTTTGGCTTATGATAGTGATTTGAATGTTTTAATTCTGATCTAACATATATTCTAATTGTATTTGAGTTTTTTGATGTATTCCTAATGAGCTACTAGGCTTATCAGCTCAGAGAGAATTAGGTTTTGAAATGGAGGTGTATTTTGGTATTGCTCTAATATTTATTGCTCTTTATAGAATGGCATCTACTGGTATAAAAGATCTAAGGGTACAGCTATATGAACTAGTTGATAAGGGTCCTATCAAACCTAGTGTATTTCCTGAGGGTGTATCTATGTTGTTTCTAAGGAAGAAAGGTAAAGTGTATCTCCTTATTTTATTCTTCATTTATTACTCATTATTATTATATATCAGGTATTTTATTATTTTTTTGTTTATTCATGTTTTGCCAAAAGAATAAAAGTAATGAACATAATATGCCAATTTTATAGATGAATACTTTTTGAGTACAAAATCTTTGTGTCCTAAACTAATATGTACAGGTAAATAAAATAAAACAAAATGAGATAAAAGGCTAAGGGCCTAGAGGTTATCTCTAGTCTCTCAGCATTCGAAGCTCTGCCTTCAACCTTTGGGCGGTTCGATGCTCAGACTCCTCGATCCTAGTGTTCAAGTTGGTGTGGATGCACTGGAAAGGTATAGCTTGCTTGTGAGCCATAACATCTTCTAAGTACCTCTTAGCCTTAACCAAAGGTAGCTTTCTCAAGGTAAATGCAGTCTCTCTTGTATTCTTGAAGTGAACTTTAAGTTCTGAGCCCCTAGCCTTGTATGACTTTGTGGGATTTTCGAGCTCTCTTGAGTATTTCACCATGGTGGCTAATGTTGATACTGCCTAAGTGGAGTCTCTTGCCATCCCACCTGGGCAAGTAGCTAATCCACTCAGTCTAAAATATCTAGATCTCATAGTGTCTGGGTGCACATGTAGTGACTCCTGATTTGGGTGATAGTGGCTAAACATCTATATCGCTCCACCTCTTCATTAGTGAACTAACTTGGTACTGCCACATGCTCTAGTACAGGCTAACGGCATGGACAACTTTGTTGGCATGGTAGCATGGTTACACATGTATATTTATATGGTGCTTAGGTGAATAATTGTCAAAATGTATGAAAATGGTGAAAAAACAAAAAACTAAACCTTTTATAGTAATGCAAAAATGCCCATTTTTGCTTTGCAAAAATGCCCATTTTTGCTTTGCAAAAATGCCCATTTTTGCTTTGCGAAAATGATCATTTCGGCCTGGTGAAAATGGCCATTTTGGGCAGCAAAAATAGCCGTTTTCCTAGTTGAAAATAGCTATTTTGAGGCCCAAAAATGGCCGTTTTGGGCCAAGCCCAAAACGCCCATTTTCTAGCTCAAAATGGTTATTTTCAACTAGAAAAAGCCTGCTTTCACTAAGAAAATGCTCATTTTCTAGCCGAAAATGCCTATTTTTGTTGAAAATGCCCCTTTTTCATCTTTTAAAGCTATAAATGCCTAAATGCATGCATAGATCCTCGTGCCACTAGAGTTTTTTCCTTATTTTTGCAACAATGAGTGACGAATTCCTCAAAAAGCTTCAAAAAATTCTTGATCTCCCTTCTACATGGGCAACTTCTACCTTGGCTCTCTATAGTGGGCTAAAATTTCTCTAAAAGTTGTGTCTTGGTCAGACTTTTCTCAAGGCAGCGACTCGATTTTAAGACCCGCAATTCTAAATCTTCCGATTTTCTCATCAAGAATTATGCCCCTTATCCGAGGAATTTGCTACAATTTTAGGTTTGTTTCATTCTTCCGACACACTACCTTATTATCCAACCTGTGTTCCCCGATGCCCATATGAGGCCATCGATGCACTAGGCATATTGCCATCCTTAGCTGCCAGATGGGTCCTATAGAGAGGGCTAATTTCTTTGAGTGTACTGCTAGACTATGCTGAAAGCTACACAAACATTCCATCCCTTCGTATAGGCATATATTTATTCATATTCTTCTCTAAATATCTGACAATTTTAGCTAAAGAACACTTTGGAGACTATCAGCTATTTAGCGTGGTTAATGATTTGAAGAAAGGGCTAAATCCTTTTACTCTAATCTTGGCCAAAACAATTCTTAGTTTGGATGCTGTGTAGTCGGGAGAAGCTGAATTTTTCCAAGGAAGCTCGCTTCTGCTTTAGGTTTTTTTTTTAATAGACCACCCTAAAAAAGGTTTTTTGCCCTATTCTTTAGTCTGCTTTTTACCTAGGAAGCCTTTGCAGGTTTTCATTCCTAGCAGACTTTTTAAGAGTAGACTGCCCTTTACGGGTTTTCACCTTACCCTTTGCTTGACTTTTGCTTAGGACACCTTCTCAGGTTTTCCTTCCTATCAGCATTTTTTATTAGGTTTGGCTATAAAAGAAGCTTTGCCTATTGGACGATCCTCACCTTTATGTCCTTGGATCTTATGGCTTGAATTATTTGCTGTCTCAAGCCATTATTCATCATTTTATAGATGTTGAGTGATGGGTTTCATGGCTGAGTGCTTTAACAGACAATGCTATAAGTTTTAAAAACCCTTGGATTTGCTTACAGTACGCGTGGCATAGTGGTGCATCAGGCTGTATTCCTTTAGTTGGCTTTTATAAGGTTACCTTTTACATCCCTGACCATTACATGAGGCAGTTTGGTAAGACCCAAAGGATTGTAACCTACCCGTTGTCTTTTAGAGGAGGAGATATATCTATCACCTTCTTCTGGTTATCATGACCTATAGAGGTGGTTACCTCTAAAGATGAACATTGCACCCAGGGTCGTTTGTGACTTTCAGACTTCAGATGCATATAAATAATGGGTAACAAGCCCTTTTTGGGATAACTGGACCCACTAGCTAAAGATGGGTGGTGAGAGTAGCAGCAAGAGCTAGAGGACTTAAAAAGAAGCAAAAAGAAACTTCTCTACTTTTATTTTGTTCTCTTTTTTTTTTGTTGTAGTTAATATTATACTCCTTTAGTTTATAAAATGTTCAATTGTGCTTACTAAAGTGGTCCTATCTAGCGGTATCATATTGGCATTTTATGATAATCATAACATGACATTAATGCAACAACACATTTTCTCATTTAATCAAAGGAGATCTTAATTACATCTTAAACTCCTGTCATCAATCAACTTTAGAGGGTTTTCTTGATTGACCATTTTCTCTCAACCCCTAATTATTACATAAGATGCCTTTTTTTGGTTTTCACCTTATCGGGGTGCCCACTTTTAGTAAGGCCGCCATTTATTGATTTTCGACTCGCAGGGCTATTATTGCTCTTCTTTTTCTCATTTATCCATCTTTAGCTATAAAACCTTTTCAGCCTGTCCATATTCACAGGCTCCCATAATTCATTTTCATCACAATTTGTAAGGATCGCAGCACCTTTCGGCAACATTTGCTTGAGGATGAATAGCCTCTTCCAATTTGGTTTGAACTTTCCTCTTGGGTTAGGTAGTCCTAATCTCATCTATTTAAGGATTAGCTCTCCTTCTTTCAGTTTGTGATCCTTCACCTTTTTATCGAAGTCATGTGCCATCTTTTTTTAGTAAACTTGATTGTGGTAGTTGGCTCTTAATCGCTTCTCGTCTAACAAATTTAGCTGTTGGAATCTCTATTTGACCTAAGAAGTTTCAAGAATCTCTGCCTTTATTACTACTCTCAACGACTGAAGCTCAATCTCTACTGGAAGCACCGCATCTATCCCATACACTAAGGAGAATAGAGTAGCACTCGTTGAAGTTCAAATCGTAGTCCTATATCCCCTAAGAGTAAAAGGAATCTTATCAGCCCAGTCTCTATAAGTTACAACTATCTTGGTCAAAATCTTTTTAATGTTCTTGTTTGTTGCTTCAACTGCTCTATTGGCTTATGGCCTATATAGAGAGGATTAATGGTGTTGGATCTTGTATTTCTGTAAGAAAGTCTTTGTTTTTGCTTGAAATTAAACGCCGTTATCCAAAACTATATGATGCTATCTGCAGATTAAATTCTTCTCTATGAATTTAGCCATTTCTTTTGCCCCTAGTCTCTTAAAAGATTCTACTTTGACCCATTTCAAGAAATAATCAATAGCTACTACAACAAAGCAATGCCTATTTGAAGCCATTAGATGTATCTCTCCCACTATGTCTATCCCTTATGCAGCAAATAGCCGAAGGGATGATAAGCTGTGAAGTTTTGATACTAGCACGTTTTTGAATCTCCATACTGCTGACACTTGTGGCATCTTTTCACGTACTTCGAGCAATCATAGTCTATAATAAACTAAAAGAATCTTGGCATATGATCCTTTTGGCTAACTCTAAACCATTCATATGTGTACCATATGACCCTACGTGTATTTCCTCTATGACTTTTTTTGCTTCCTTTTCCTCTAGGCAACAAAGTTGAAAACTGTTTACTTGCCTTTTGTACAAGACCGCATCTACATTAATGAATTGAGTTGACAACTTCCTCAATACTTTTTATCCTTGTTCATAGCTTTTTCAGGAAAGTTTCGATTTTCTAAGTAATTCTGGATGTCATAAAACCATGGCTTGTCTTTTTCTTGCTTTATTTCCATTATCTGCTCTGTCTCATAGCAAGACCTTTCAGAACTAAAAATGATAATGAGTTTTATGATTACCCCTTTTGGATTATCCCAAATGGAGACCAAGTAGCCAATACGTCAGCTAGCTGATTCTCATTTCTCAGAATAAGACGGAAGGTGCACATTTCAAATCACCCACTAATAGACCTTAGGTATTTCGTATAAGGCATTAATCTTTCTTTACAGATAGTCCACTCCTCATTGGTTTGATACACTACTAATGATGAATCCTTAAACTCCTTAATTATTTTGCACCAAGAGTCATAATACTTCAAGTCCAAATATGTAGGCTTCGTATTCTGCCATGTTATTTGTGACTTCGTATCTCAGCTTTTTAGCTAATGACAACTATTCTCCTTCAGGGGTTACTAAAATCACCCCCACTCCTACCCCTTTGCTGTTTACTACTCCATTAAAATACATTTGCCATCCTTAAACTATAATCGGGTTTAAGTTTTCATCTAGGAATTCGAACTCTAATTACTCACTTTCTAATGTATGATTGGCTAGGAATTCTATGACTACTCGCCCTTTTATGTTCTTTCTTGTTATGTGTTGAATGTCAAATTCTTAAAGTAAAAGAAGCCATTTACTCATTTTGCCTATCAAAGATGGTGCCATCTGAAGGTACCTTAACGGGTTATGTTTGGACACTGTCTGTACAGTATACGAATGGAAATAGTGTCTCAGTTTCTTTAAAGCCCACACCACTAGTAAGCAAATCTTTTCCACTTCTACGTACTTAACCTCGTAAGGAAGAAATTTCTTACTTAAGTAGTAAATTGTGAATTCAACCCCCATCTCATCTTTTTGTGCTATCATAGCCCCAATTGAACTTTCTTCAATAGATAGATAGAGGATCAACGACTTTTCATGCCTTAGTGGTTGCAAAACTAGTGGATTTAGCAGATATTCCTTGATCATGTCGAAAGCTTTCTCACAGTTATCATTCCACTTAATTGGTTGGTTTTTTCTGAGAAGTTTGAAAATAAGCTCACATATGGTAGTGAGTTTAGCTATAAACCTATTGATGTATTGTATCTTACCTAGAAATCCCCTTATCTCTTTTTCTTTCTTTAGGACTAGCATTTCTCTAATTGCTTTAACTTTATTAGGGTCCACCTTGATCCCTCTTTGACTCACAATATGCCCTAGGAGCGTTCCTAAAGTTACCCTAAAGACACATTTTTTCGAATTCAAGCATAAATTGTACTTTTCTATCCTTTTAAAGAACTTTTCCAAGGCCTCAAAATGCCCTTCCCTCGTAGAGGATTTGATCATCATGTCATTAATGTACACTTCCACTTCCCTATGAATCAGGTCATCGAGAATCTTTATGGTAATCTTTTGGTATGTAGCCTCAGCATTTTTTAAGCTAAAAGGCATAACCTTGTAACAGAAGGTCCCCCATTCTGTGATGAAAGCCGTTTTATTTTGTCTGTTATTCTGTTCATAATCTAATTGTAACCGGCATTTCCATTAATGAAACTATACATTTTGCATATTGTCACGCTATCAATCAGCACATTTATATAAGGCAATGGGAAGTCATCTTTTGGGCAGGCTTTACTCAGATCTCTATAATTTATGCACATTCTGACCTTACCATTTTTCTTGGTGATCAAAACCATATTAGCTAACCATGTCAGATACTGTACCTCTTCTAGAAATTTGGCTTCAACTTGCCTCTATACTTCTTCTTTTATCTTCTCTACCCACTTTAGTCTTATTCTCCGTAGTTTTTGCTTAACCAGTTTTGCTTTCGAGTACGTGTAGATGGCATGTTCAGCTACTTCTTGATCCACCCTTGTCATGTCTTCATAGGTCCAGGCAAAGACTTTTTCATATTTTTTTAACATTCTCTCAAATTTAATCCTCTCTTGAGGAGTTACATCAGACACAATTAAGACCTCTTTAGGATTTTCATCAATACTGAGATTAAATAAGGTAGTATTGATTGAATTAATATCAAACATGTTATGCATGTCATGATTATCACTATGCATGATGCAATTAAATGAGATATCACAAAAATAAGCAAAATTGTTCATATTATTAATAAAAGAAATAAAAACATCGTCATTAAAAATTTTAGGTACATATAAATTCTTAAAAGAGCTTTCAGCAGGGTCTTCTTTTTTCCCTTATCTTGGAGCACAGCATCAGTCAGAATCTCTTCCTCAAGTTCGACTTCTAGCTTGGTTAGGTTGGTCATGATTTCTTCATCCCAAAATCTAAAATGACTTTTACTTCATTCACAGCCTAATCAAACACATCACTAAAAATCTCAAACTCTGGCATAACCCATCCTTTGATGATAGCTGGCTGGGACTCTTCGTAGTAATTGACATTCCCTTAAGCCTAAACAAAACTTTCTTTTTGTAAAGGGATATCTTTTCTCATCTTCCTCAGTTCCGACATCTTTGTAATATATCCCAATCCCTTTTTGTCTTTCTATCCTCTAGGTTGAATGGCTGAGATTGAACCTTCTGAAGCATGTCCCAATCTAACTCCGTGTAGATAGTGCATTTTTTTTAGCATATTTACCACCTTAGAATTTTCCCCTTCTTCTAAAAAGATCCCAGTAACATGGAAACCATTAAAAGGCTGGTTGGCTATTTCAAGCATCAAAATTTGATTCTCCCTTGCAGCCCTTGTCATTACTATCTCACCATTGTGGGGAATTTTTATCATCTAATGTAATGTTGACGGAACTCCTCCCAGCTTATGGAACTATGGCCTTTCTAAAAGCAAAGAGAAATTCACAAGAATATCGAGCACTTCAAATTCCATATAGTCTATAATTACCCCTGTTTTGACTTTGACCTTAAAAGTCCCATATACCTGTCTCTTCATATTGTCATAGGCCACTAAGAGATCATTAAATCTTCAATCTTATATGCAACTATGGCCTTAAGCAGACACATATTGATCAATGATCTATCATTAACCATTACACGTGCCGTGTGCTTGCCATTGACTTCCACTTTGATATATAAAGGACGATTATGGTGGCACCCTTCAAGTGGTAAGTCTGTATCAGAGAAGCTGACCATTGTTTTCTCCTCCCCTTTTACCATTGCCACTAGCTCAGATGGTGATATGGTTGTTGAAACTATTGTAGCACATAAGGCTTCAACCACTTTCTATCGATGAGAGGAGGATTAACGCAATAGATCCCAAATTGAAATCTATGCAGGAGTCTTCTTTAGTTGTTTCATCACAGCATCCTTTTCTTTTTAGCTCCCTCTCTACTTTAGGTACACCTAACCACTTTGGGTTATTACTTTGGTCTCTCTTTCTTCACCCAACTTTTGCTCTGAATCTGAATCTACCCACAAATCCTAAACCTATTCTTCCAATCACTTTCACTATCTGTAGCCCATATATCTGTCACACACATTAAACCCTGACTTATTTTTGCCATTCTTTTCACTGTCAGGTAATCATTCCTGTATAGATCCCGAAGCACATACCATTTTGACAAACCTGAATTAACCATATTGATTGGTAG
Source organism: Hura crepitans (assembly GCA_948208565.1). Classification (NCBI taxonomy): domain Eukaryota; kingdom Viridiplantae; phylum Streptophyta; class Magnoliopsida; order Malpighiales; family Euphorbiaceae; genus Hura; species Hura crepitans. The sequence continues at coordinate 731 of CANXYI010238674.1, read as the reverse complement.
AGGAACCCTTAAATAAGCACCTTAACCTTTTTGTCTCTATTCTGGATCGAGTATTTGTCTTGAATGAATCAAATCTTGAATTTTATCCCTTAAAGTATGGTAGTTATCTGTGTCGTGGCATATATGCTAATGATACTGATAATACAAATCTAATCTGTGATAGGGCTGGCCTTCATTCAGAAAGGTCTAGAAGGAAGAGGTTGAAGCTTTCCTTCTTTTTAGAACTATTTCAGACACCAAGATAGTAGCTTGCCCTAGTTCGAGTAGTGCCTTGCTATAAAAGATACTTTAGTAGTTTGACCAAAATTAGTTCCACTAAAACCTGTTTTACTCACATTTCTAGTACTTTGATTCCTTCGATTGCCCTTTTGAGCTCTTTTTTTGCTCATTGTGCTCTTCTTTTAGGTCTATAGCTATATCTTTCAATGATTCCCAATCTTTCAACCCCTTGGCTTTTAAGCTATCTTTCAAGTACAGGATAACATTTTTGATAAACATGTAGATCTAGTATGATGTTTTCAACTTCCTCCTTATCTCTAGAAATCTAGACCTCCATCTTGATAAGTACTCTATGAAAGTCTCATTGGATTTTTATCTAAGTAACTCGAGGTCTTTCATGGTAACCTCTATGTGAGTGCTGCAGTCATATTGGTTAATGAAAGTTTTTGTGATCTTGCTCTAATCCTTCTTAATTTCCTTTCCAACCCGTGATACCAATTGATTGCTCTCTC
>CANXYI010238550.1:0-12859 GCA_948208565.1 Hura crepitans | reverse complement strand
AATAATGCAAAAGGTTAGATTTTTAGAAAGAATATCATTTTGAGTGTGGTCTAAAGACTAAAAGATCGATCCTGCTTTGGAGTCCATGCTTGGACTCTTAGAATAATGGGTTAAGAGCTTACTAATTGCCTGCTTCTTAGCTCCTTAACTCCTCCTCTTTCTCACTTGAGAAGAGTATTTATAGGCTTGGTGGATAGCTTTCCCACTCAGAAGAGACAAAGTCCTAGTGGGATTAAGAAATAGAGTTTAAATAGGAAGTTCACACTTCTAGAGGCTTTTTGTTGGGAAATCTATATGGACTTTGTGTTCTAAGTCCGTGCAGACCTAGGTTTTTAGGTCCACCTAAGTGGTTCATGGGCTTCAGGCTAATTCTATTATAATCCATGCAAACATGGGCTTTGGCTTATCTGGATGGACCTTAAGCCTTAAACTTTAGGATTTACTATTCTAGGCTAGCTGGTGCAGTCCTTATAGCATCAAGTCCAAGTGGATTTGTACTAAGTTGGTTCGTGTAGACCTATTGCCTAGGTTGCCTGCTTTATTGCTTAAGCCTATCTTTGTTTATCATCATAGGCCCAAAAGTAGGGCGTCTATAAGACTTATCATCAAAATTTCTCCCTAACCACAAATTCTCTAGTATGGGGTTTACAGTTGTCCCCACTTTAATATAGGCTATAAATATGTGTACAGGTCATCATCAAAGTTCAAAAAGGTGAGAAACACACACATATGCCTCGGGTTGGTTCTGAGAGCTCCCTCTACTTAATAGGTGCAACTTTAGTTGACTTTTATAGACATACCCTTGGTGCAAAAAAAAAAAAAAGCCTTGAGACCATGTTGATGATTCCAAGAGCTTTTCTACTTAATAGGTGTAACTTAACTTGGCTCTATGGTCATGCTCTTAAGAGCAAAAAATACCTTGAGGTTGTGTTCATAGTTTTGAGAGCTTCTTTTACTTAACAGGTGCAACTTGAGTTGCCTTTATGGTTATACTCTTAAAAGTGAAAAAGGAACCTTTAACGTTGTGCTAATGATTATGGTTGGGTTTTTTTTTCTGTAGCTTTGGTTTAAATCTTATATCTAAGTAGGCATTATCTTCAATTATAGGCAGTTGTAGAAAATGCTACCTATGACAAAAAGATTCATAAAAAGCTTATTAGCTTGCCCCCTAAAGTTGAGATTTTGCAAATGCATTGGAGAGAAAAAAAAAGCTTATTAGATTACCCCTACATGTAAAAGCTTAAGTTTTAGGGCTAAAGCTAGGAGTGGTATGTTTTAATGAGAAAAACAAAAGTCAATTTAGGTACGGAGTTACGGATGGGTTGAAAGGGCTAAAAAGAGAAAATGCATTGTTAAGTGGGTAAAAGTGGTGTGATGTTAGGATCAACTAAGCTAGTTTTGGTCTGTGGTATTAGTCGAGGTGCCATGTAGATGCCTAAATGGGTTCAGTGGCTTGCCTTTAAGTAAGGTCAGTGAGAGCTAATCGAATGTATGTTTGGTAGATCGAGTGAAGTAAACATCTTCCAAATGGATATGAGGTCATCCAAATAAACGGATAATGTCTATATCATCTTATCAGATGAACTATAAGGATTGTAGGAGATGTTTAAACTTTTAGAAACTATAACCATTCCCCCTTGTGAATTTCGAACTCTTTCCATTGTCTTGATTTCTTCCTTTAATTTTTAGTTTCTTCCATTCCCCTAAACTCTAGCATTTATCCAAAATCTTTTTTGATAATGGCAAACTCGAATCAATCCCTCGTATAGCTAGCTCCACCCAAACGGTACTCGAGCTGCGAAAAGAAATCAGCTTTGAGCCGCTAATCAAGCACCATAAAAGAGGCATTTTAGCTTGGCATGGAATCCTATTTAGGGAGCAGATCCTAATGCTACACCACATAACTGAACCTAGCTATGATGCTTATGCTTATGGTTAGTGATTCCTTCATTTGCTTCTTATTTTTCATCTTTTTTGTTTTTCTTCTATCGTTTCTAAAACTATAGGGATGAACATTCATTAGCTTAGATGTCAATGAAATCTAATCACATGAATGTTTAAGATAACCAATCTTAAATATCTGATCTAACTTAACCTCACACATATAATATAGTTTTTAGGCCCTCGTGGCACTTAGGATTAGATCCCTCAACATGGAAATCAAAATAAGAAATTAGAAAGTGCCTTAAAAATGGATTAAATTAAATTCTGGTAGGCTTTATCACATATGATCATTCATCCAATTAGATAAACATTTTTTGGAATAGTCCTTGTGATTTTCTCCTAATCGAATATAGGATCTCATCCTTTTAAGATTCCTTATTTCCAATTAGATGAACAATTAATGGGACCTACCTTATATACAAAATGCTCTTTCGAAGTACACTTATAACCTGGAACATCATTCGGTCAGAAGTGGCATCATCTTTTTGGATGACACTCATCTAATTGGATGGTTGTACCATTTTTAAAATGTTTGGCTTCATTTTATTATCATTGTTAATCCCTTTTCAATTCCCTATCTTACCCATACATTTAATCAACCTTTAATTTAATTACTCAGGTATGATTTTTAAATCCATTATATTGTCATCTTATTAGATGTATAGGTACTATATTCTTATTTTGTTGTCATTTTGGATGTATTACATGTTATTTTATACTCCTTAAAGAGATAACTAATTCCTCATTCGATTTCATTTCTGTAAAAAAAAACAAAATTCGAGGTAGCACATCAAAGGTCAACTAATAATGCAGTCGACCTTTTAATGGTGTTCTATCTCATTCCTAATATTAGTTTAGACCCTTTAGCCAATACCTAACTGAAAAATAATAACAAAGTTGGGACCTATTAGCAATTCATGCTTTGACCGAGAGGTGGATAGACATTATCCTAACCTTTTAGTTTGCTTGAGGGAGATGACAACCATACCATTTGATTTTTTCTAGAATTCCATGCTTAAGGAAGCCCTTAGAGTGCAATAGGGCTTTGGTGCACTATTTTACTTGGAAGTGGAACAACTATGTAAGCCACATGCTCAAGTTCCCTTTTTAGCAAAAGTCTAGTAGTATGATCTGACTATTAGTTATACTAGGATGATCATGTCCTAGCAGGGGTGCAAGAGATTGTCTACATATGTGCCTTTTGTTTTTACCTCTTTAGGACCACTTTATTGACAAATTCAAATGGTAATTTCTCAATGGTGTTCCTACTTATATGAGTCACTTAGAGCAAGTTTCATAGCAGGACAAAGGGACCCTAGGGCTAGCATTCCTGTTATCATTCATTGGACTCCTCTAGAGCTCCTTATATTTCTAGAGATTGGTCAAGTTAGTGTTGGTAAGAGTTTTTTCTTTTTTCCTTTAATTTTTCTTTTCTTTTCTTCTATTATTGTTTTTTGTTTTGTTTTTTCTTCTTTTTCTTTTAACTAGTGGTGTGACTTTATAGATTCAGGGCTATGAGTTCAATATTCTACCCTAACCTAGTGAAATTGTTGTGATGAAGACACGCCGGCTCTAGCGTGTTGGACTCAGACTCTTCCTCATCAAGAGTTCGATCACCTTCGATCAACCATCAACTGCTGTACCTAAGCTAATGTAAGTACTTACAATGAACCAAGACTTTCATTATATTTATGAACATCTCAGAGGGTTTGAGAGAATTACCTGCTTTTTATTTTGTTTTTTGTTTTTTTTTCTCAGATTAATTTGGCTCCATGAGACCTTGCTAAGAGGTAGACCCCTCTAATTATTACACTAACTCAAGCTATGGAGTGGACCCACTCCCAGTGTTTGATGGCACTTCTTAGTAAGTATATATGGTACCTTAGAGAATGAATCAACCACTAGAAGGATAGTCTAGCTGGCCGTAAAATCCTTAAGTTGCTACCATTAAAGATGTTTGAATCAATTAAGATAGAGGATCTAAAGATTGTGAAGGGGCTAACTAAGTATCTTGTGAATAAATTCCTCACTATAAATAGGGACTACAGCACATGATCTTGGATGACTCTATTGCACATGGTGCTTCTATATTTGGGTCTCAATCAAGTGAATCTTTCCTTCCATTTGGTAACTTCTCCATGGCCTTTGCTAATAGCAATTTTAACACTTCACTCTTATTTTTAAGCTCTGCTAGTTCCTTTCATTGCTCGCTCTTACACTATTAGTGATTCATGTTATAGGTGAGGAAAAGGCCCCAACCTTTCTATGCTGTAGTGGGTGATGCCTTTACTCCTAGTGCTAAGCCAATCGATCTAAGTAATGAAGTTACTAGTTATCTAACTAGTGACCTAGGGGATACTATCACCATCTAGGACTATGAGTAGGTGAATAGGTAAGTCTAGGTGGATGTTGACCCAGCCTTAGAGATCACCTTTAATCCTCCTAACACCACCTTAGTACAATTTTCCTTCTTTCCTTTCTTGGTTTTTGTTTCTTGCATGTTATCATCTAAAACATACTCTATGCATACTTGTGTTTTACATCTATAGGGTGGTTGAGGCAACAAGAGGTTGTACCTCTCAATTTCTTAAGACCTAGGCATGATCCTATTTATCCTACTATGTATGTATGTTTATAGGGTTCTATTAATGGTTTCCTTATTATGGTCCTTAGCAGAGCTATTTGCATAAGAAGGAGTTCTCTAGGAGGTAGCAAAGAAAGTTAGGGGAGATAAAGACCACTCATGGAATCGCCTACATCGAGTTAGATAAGGAGATGACCGAGAATGAGGAAAACTAAGTCGGTAGTTATAGGTTGGCCAAAAAAAACATTTTTATATTTTGTTTATTTATTTTTTAGGTCATTGCATCAATAAATCATTATACAATATTTTTATTTCCTTTTCCCCATTTTTAGGTACAGTGTTTGGTACATTATGCCCTTTTTATTTTTATGCTAAATGATCTTATTTAATTTGTCGTTTATTGCCATAGAGTAATTACTACATCATCATGCTGAAAAATCAATTGACCCTGTAAAAATCTTAAACTGATTGGATATCTCCTTATCCGATTGGAAGAATTGATTCGTCCTTGACTCTGTATTTTTAATAATTATACTTTACCCTATAGAGATGGAATTTCTTTAAGGCATTAAATATTCTTATCTTTTGAGATCACAAGCATTCATTTGATCGAATGAATGCACCCAGTATAAATAGGGCCTCCTCTAAGCAAACCCACACAACTCTTTGCATCTTTTGGCCCTACTTTTTGTCTTCCAAATGGCTTTCCCCTTCCATCTCCACACCAATAGGCTCATCAATACTTAGAGGACATAGGACAACACCTTTTTAGAGAAATTACAAAGGATCAAGCTCTTGAGAATCTAAGGCTAGACGAGAGTCTCTTGATGGGGGCTCTTAACCCATTTTCCATATTTTCACTTTATATAACAAGAGCTATGCCCATTACCTAAAGAGTTTATTATTATTATATGATCTCCTTGTTATCACTCTACCTTACCTTATTTGCCTCTTTTGGGGCATAACTATCCTATAGAGGTGTTTCAAATATTAGATGTCTCCCATTCATTTACCTACGTTCTTGCATTGGATGCTTTTAATTAAGGGAATGGCCTTTCTTCGAGGTAGATGTGTGTTACTGCTCTGATGGTGCTAGTGTTGTGCTTGATTGTCATATTGGATGAGACTTATTATGGCTATTATGTGTTTTAAATTATTGATGGGATTTGTATGGGCCTCAACCCATTTCTATTAATATTGGTAGAAACCTTGACTAGTTTAGATATGTTTAGTAACTTTCTTCTAAGGGAGTCCTTTGGTTTTACAAGAGGTCTTGTTTGTTTCTTTTTCTCTTACTTTCTCTCCCCCTTTTCTGTATTTCATCTTTAGTTCTAACTTTTGCCTAAAGAGCCCATTTTAGTGTTTTCTCTCTAGTGAACTAGCTTAATTTTTTCTTGATATGCCCTTTAGAGTTTTTATACCTGCTTTTGCTTAAATGGCCCTTACGAGTTTTCCAATCTAACAGATTTTTCTTTTTCTTTTTTTCTTTTTCTAGATATGGTTGCCAGAGAAGTTATAGCTCATATTCAAAGTTCCTCTTAGACATATAAAGATATATGGGCCTAACCATCATTTTCCCCATGCATGTTTTTCAACGCTTCGGGTTAATTAGTGAGGGAGTGTAATGCTTTCCTCCATTACAAATGACCAAATTCATTGAATGTGTAATTGGTGGAAGCTTAAGCATGTTGTGATTGGAAGCCATGCTGGGTGTGTATCTCTCATAGGTTTGTTGTTAGCCTCCTTCTACATACCCACTTAGTATTGCGAGCAATATGGGAGGCCCTAACATATTGAAATTAAGCCTCTCTAATTCTATGATGCTAGTTTGACAACACTTTCTTGAGGAACTACCATGATTTATGGGCCTATCTAATAGTGCATTTCATCCTAGGTGAGGTGCTTCATATGTTGAAAGTCTACCATTCATTTGCCTATGTTCTTGCACTAGATGCCTTTAACTGAGGGCATGGCCTCTCTTCAGGTTGGATGTGTGTTATCGCTCTAATAGTGCTAGCATTATACTTGATCGTCCTATCAAATGAGCCTTATTGTGGCTATCAGGTGTTCCAAATTATTGATGGGATTCATATAGGGCTCAACCCATTTTTATTAATATTGGAAAAGACCTTGAGTAGTTTATATATGCTAAGGATAGGCTTAGTGACTTTCTTCTAAAGGAGTCCTCTACTTCTACAAGTGCTCTTGTTTGTTTCTTTTTCTTTTACTTTCTTTACCCCTTTTTTCTATATTTTATCTTTAGTCTTAACTTTTACTTAGAAAGCCTATTTTTGGGTTTTCTCTCTAGTGAACTACCTTAATTTTTGCCTGATATGCCCTTTTGAGTTTTTATGCATACTTTTGCTTAGATGGCCCTTACGGGTTTTCTAATCTAATGAATTTTTCTTTTTCTTTTTTTAGATATAGTTCTAATAGAAGTTACAGCTTATATTCAAAGATCCTCTTAGATAGATAGGGATACAAGGGCCTAACCATCATCTTCTCAGTGTGTGTTCTTTAACACTTTAAGTTGATCAGTGTGTGTTCTTTAACACTTAAAAGTTCTTATGAGCTATTGATAATGGAATTGGACTATCTATAATTAGGGCTATTGAAATTTGTTAAAGAAAAAGAACATATAATAGAAGTATCAAGGTTTATTTCAAAAGGGAAACTTTGAGCATTAGAGTGGATTTCTTTGCATTCTACAATGATCATGAGTATGTAAATAAAATTATCCTTAATTCATGTGCTTTAATTTGATAGAACTTGTATGTTAGGTTAGAAAAATGAATTTTTCTTAGAATTATAGTTAATTGATGGATGTTGATGAGGATTAATGGTGTTTCAATGCTAATTGAAATGTTCATTAATGCTTAGTTAGTGAAAAGTGCATGTAACTTAATTAGAAATGATAATTACATGTTTTGGTTTGGATTTGATTGAGTTTGGGATGAGTTTACAACTATTTTGAGTAAAAATCATCATTTTTGCTATAAAACAGGGAGTTCACAGCCATAACCCCTCATGGTCACATTTGTGACCCATAAAAACTTGATGCTTTATTTTTAAAGGAATTTTGCTAACTACTGGAATTTTTGGGGTGTCATAAACGTGACCCTTACAAGGTTATGCCTATGACCCCTACAATCCAATAACATATGTTGTTTAAAAGAGGAATAAGAGGGGGTTTTTCCATATGTATTTATCTATAAGTTCTAAGGCACATTTGACTCATTTTTAACTAAATTTATTAAAGGTAATTGGCACTTTTGACATGTTTTCCAATTATATTTATCAAATACATAAAATGATTATTGTGGGAAGTGATGAAAGGTTAAAAGCAAATTATGAGTGTAATTATGATGTCACTTCCAAAAGGTGTTAAATTGAACATCTATTTTGAGATTTGGTAAGTTTTTAAGTTTGTAAAAAAAAGTAGTCTACTAGCATGAAATGATTTATATCGATATCATGATTTAATTATTGATTATAACATAAATAATAATACTATACATAATGTAAGCATATTCCATGAATTTGAGTTTTTAATAAGATATTTGAGACTAATAACATAGTAATTTAACATGTGATCTTAAAATGACATTATATTATGCAATTGTACATGCATCACGAGAACCCAACTATACATGAAATATGGAAAGTGCATAATAATGGAACTATTTTATTAAGATGATATTGTATATTGTTTTGCCATATATAAATGATAGTTATGATGTTTAACCTTTGTCACATTGTGGTTATGTATATATGACATAAAGTTTTAATATAAACCATTGCAATATGATATACATAAACAAGGATCAGAGATTATTGTATTGAGATCATAAGTAGTGAAATATTAACATAAAAAGACATGATGTCAATAATTCATTAAAATGACATAAAGTTTCTTAATGATAAGTGAATACTATAGCTATTATGCTATGAGCTTAATTATTGATATGTAACATAATACCTTGAGTTGGTGACTAATATATGAATGCTATTATATTATGAGTATATCATTGACTTCTAATTATGAATGAATCGCGAAGCATACATAGACTACAAGTAACTAAGAACATTAGTATTGTGTCCATATATCCTTAAACTAACAATATAGCATTGGATAAGTTATCATGTCACTAGGGTTATAGCAGTACTTCACCACATTGATTATTATTATTATAGGTGTAGCCGTGTAAGCTCTACGAGCATATTTTATTATGGGTACAGCCGCATAAGCCCCATAGGGTACTTTATAATTGATTACTATGCGAGATAGCTGCGTAAGCCTGTAGGGCATTATGTAACTAAGTAATTGAGCATATTGACATATTGATTGTGGTTAAAGATGTATAAGTCTTAAGGACATGTACAACCCATTATTAAATCTATAATCGTCTTAGAATACACTTGGCAACATAAAAGTAAATAAACGAATATATTGTAACTTTAAAATGACATATTACCTTATATGAATCATATTTCTCATAAGATTTGGAAGAATACTATAAATATTGTAAGTTGTATTATCATATATTTCATTTAGTAATGTTGTGATAGTATAGATCATCGATTAAGCTAGAAGTACAAGTAAAAGCATGCCTTGCATATTTTAAAGCATAAGTAAATTTGATCATGATTTGAATTTAATGTGATTGTTGCTCATATTTAACTTGAAATAAACCTAGAATTGATGATTAAATATATATGAATCAAGGAAATTAAATGCATATGTTATAGTTAATATCAAGGGAAATATGTTAATTGTAAGTTAAGTTTAATGATATGGGTTATTGCCTGTACAATTTTTGATATTAGTGATAGATCTTATGAAATCATGTTATATATTCTAAGGTATAATGAAATATATATGTCAGTGTAACCATGAAGAACTAAACAATAGTAAGATGTAAAGATAACTAACAAGATTGGCTAAGAATTAATAATTAAGAACATAGACACATAGACTAAATTAATGGCTATGAGCAAGTGAGAATAATTGATATGATAAAGAAGAGACAAACATGTTTAAGAGCTAAATAAAGTTGAGATGTATGTCCATATAGGAATTTTGCCAACTAAATGATGACATGAATATGGTGATACAATATATGTAAATTTAAAATACCAAATGAAATTAGTATTATTATAAATAAAGAAATAAAAATGTTATTTTTATATGAAACATATATCCATATAAATGTCATTAGTTATATGTTTGTTATACCTTTTATATGGAACTCTTGATTTATGATAATTGAATTGAAATGAATAAGTCATAAGTTGGGAGAACCAAAAAATTTTAAGAAATCTAATTAGAAACATTATAAGGATGAAATAATTATTTGTGTTGAATGAATTATGCATCCTCAAAAGATGATCTATGATAAGTATTTTGATTTATATGATTGTTTGAAGCTATGTATTATTGTAAAGTTTAGTTTATGTACCACTAAGTAAGTTTTACTTAGCGAATTAGTGTTTTTTTCACACGTCCAAGCTTTGACAAATGAGGTAAATTGCAAAGTGGGATCTACAACTGAAAACTAAAAGTATATTATGTATATTGCATATGCTTGTCTAATCCCATTTCATTTCTTTCAATCAATTATGATATTTTTATTAAGCTTATGTTTCAAATATGTAATAGTTCTAAAGTTATGTTTGGGCTTTTGGTTTACTATTTTCGATTTTGGGTTAAGTATTACGGCCCTGGTATTTCTTTTTTCCATTATGGGATTTGAAAGTTTGTGAAAAGAATGTGGTTATGCATGTATATAAATGTTGTATAAATTCATGTGTAGTTACATATTTGAACTTTTTTTAGAATTTTAAATGAAGTTTTGAGGATACATGTTGATAATTGAAGTGTTTTCTTATAGGTTGAAAACTTTTAGGTAATGCCCCAGACAACTATTATGTTGTCGGATTTTTAGCACGATGACCCTCTTATGGTAAAAGTTATCAAAGAAACATATTGATTTTAAATAATAAGAAAGTGTTTTCATAAGGAAATTTTTCTGACTCATTATTTATAAATATGAAAACATGATGAGATAATGATGGAGATTTATATGTTCACCCTTTTAGAGATTTAGATGTATGAGGTTTTGTTAGATCCGTTTAAGCTACCATTTTTATAAATGGATGGGATTTTAGGAATGTAATGGTTATATAAGCATTAAGTAATAGTGATTGATTTGAATCTAATAATTGGGATGAATTGATAACAGTAGGGGAGATTAGATATTCATAGTAAAGAAGTTGATAAGATAAGAGAAAAGTTATCTTACTTAGCCAGTGTAAGGAGCATTAAAATCTATGATATATTAATAGCTCTAAAAAGGGGTTATGCAGCTAGCTATTGACATGCTGCTAGGAGATGTAGCAATGTTTGTAACATCATATGTTGTGACGCTTATAGAATTAAAGAGTTGGAAAATAAAGATGCAAAAGCTTAAGATAAAAGGGCTAATAAACATAAGATAGCTTTCAAAATAGGGTTAGGGCAATATAAGTTCTTAATAATACTCTTTGGATTGATTAATATACCCATAAATGTTTTACTCAAACATTTAGAGACTCTATTTATATGGAGAGAAACATTTCATATATTTTGAGTATAAGAACTATGAATATATCCTTACTTAGAGAAAGCCTGAACGAGATAGAAAATGGGAGGAATTGATTAAAGACAATGATAATAAGTTGGTTTATCAATAAAACAAAGTGAAATTAACATTGATGCCTTGAGTATAAAAACTTTAACCATTTTGAGAGATTATGAATGTTCAGTTGATATTTATATGCTAAGTGGCAAGAGTGATTAACTTGAGAATGAAGTATATATATATATATCCTATTAATAGAAGTCTAAGAGAATTATGATAAACTGAAAGTCTTAATAAGACATTTCTTCAATAAAGGATGTCATATGATAGGTGGTAAAATGTATGATTAGATTGATCATAAAAACCTAAAAGCATGATAAGATAAGGAAGTAGTTTAGGTAATGATATGCTTAGAAAGTCATATTCACATGTTTGTGTAAAGTTAGATAAATATGATAAAGTCTGTTACCAAGCCAATATTTATATGACACTATATAATGTATTGAGTGATATAAAGTATTGAACACCTTTGTAATGAGCTGAATTCCATAAAGATAAAGTTATGGTATTAAATCTAATTAGATAGATTATAGAGTCTGTGGAAAGCATTACAAGTAACATCATATAAATAGAGGTCTCAAAAGGATTTTGATAGATAAAGCTATTGACTAAAAGGATGGCAAGACTTATGATAAGTGATTTATCAAAGTTCTACCAAAAGAAAAGAAACAATTGAGAAATCAACATATTTTACCTTAATCAAAATGTTATAGAGGAACCACAAAATAGGAGAAACAAGAAATAGGAATGAATGAAACAATGTAAGTTCAACGTGGTTATGATAGACAAGAAGTTATATTTAAATTGTAGTAAGGAGTTATATTAAGTAAGGAATAAGTAGACAAGTAAACAAGTTTTCCACATTGGGAATTGAGGACAAAATTCTTTTTAGACGGGAAAAAATGTAATGCCTTGAAATTCTTGGGTTTCAAATGGTATCATTCGAATTGTGTATAATATCCTTGGGGTATCACGTATATCAATAGTGAAGTTTTAAGTTATAGAAAATATGATTTCTATTAAAGAATACAGCTGTATACATGCATAATTAGCTAGTTTTCCTTATATAGATTAGGAAGTTTTATTTGATTTTATTTCTTAAGTTAGGATTTTACACTTGTATATATATACCTATAAATTCTTCATTCAATATACAGAAAATCAATTGTTCTTTCTAGTGTTTTATAACATGGTATTAGAGCATTTTTAGGCTATTTTATTTTGGGTTTTCTGGGTATTTAAGCTACTGTTTCAATAATGGGTTCTTTGGGTCAAGTTTTTCGGTGACCAATTTGCTTCACTGCCAGTCAGGGAAGGAGCGTGAGCATCAGTCTGGCCATCTCCCACTTTCCGGTGTCCTAACTCTCAATGCATGTGCTTCACGTGTCGTCGTAATTCTTTGCTCTTTCTTCACGTGCCGGCGTGTGCAACAATGGTTTATCTCTAGCTAACTTCTTCGGCATCGCCTGATTATTTCTGATCATTCCCCAGTGTTGGTTTCTTCATCTGATCTCTTTTGATCACTGCCCTTGATTCTTCGCAAAGGTTCTGTTTCTGCTTCCTTTTTGCCTTACTGTTGGTTCGTTCATTTACTGCTGGATTATTGGGTTTCGCTGTTGTGGATTCTTTTATTTTCTTTTCATATTATTTG
>CANXYI010238547.1:0-16627 GCA_948208565.1 Hura crepitans | reverse complement strand
TATCATACCTTAGGTCATCTCATAGTCAAGCATTATACAAATGTCATTATGGTCACACTCAACATGCATCATGGTCAGTTAATACATGCAGTGTCATTGTAAAGAATTTAATTCTATTGAGCCTTCTTTCTTATTTAAGTGCTCTAATTATTTAACTCTCATTTAACTAGTTACAGTCTTTATTCAATTAATGGCCTATATTTAAGCGACTACACTTTTAACACTAGATAATGAGATCTCAATGCGTGTGGGTGCCCATATTTTAAACCTCGACGACTGCACTCTGTCATGTCATATCTCATCATGATCATCACAATTGTGCATAGGTTCGAATCCTAAACCTCGATTATTGCACTCTATCTTATAAGTTGTGCAGGGGTCCACATTCTAGACCTTAACAATTACACTCTGCCATTAAATCTCATAAATTATGAAGTCGACCTTAATATCACTTCACTTACATAATGTCATAAATATATCAATATCATCTCATAGTTGTCCTCATAAATCGACCTCTTATGACATAGAAGTATCCTAGCAGCTGCTATTCCTTAGTTGACTGGTCAACTTATCCAATAGGCATCTAATTAATATAGGCCTTACTTTATGTCCATTTAATCCTTATTTTTCTATTTAGTACCTCTAGTTTTGATTCATTAAGGATTTTGAATATGAGCTTATTACACTTCTCTTCTCTTTTATTCAACTCTCAAATCTTATATTCATTTTAATTAATTTAACTTTCTATTCATGTTTCCCATATTATTATCTCCTCATTTAATGTCTCATAATCAATCTCATGGGTAGTTTATCCTGTCTCAAGTACTCATGAATTCTCTAATTAAGCAAGTCAAGAATTTGATCTTAAAATCATACTAATCATATAAATTGAATTCACTTAGTTAACATTTGATTATCTATACATTATATATCAATGTCATGGCCATATTAACCTACTCTAACCTATTTGGCCAATATAAATTAGCCCATAATAGTGTCATATTTATTTCATACAAATATGACAAATATGTCACACAATTCATTTAACATAAATATACACAAAGTACTTAACAATTTCAAGTAAATCTTGTTAATTCCTTTATACACTTAGTCCATCACTATACCTAATATTTTCTTTTCATTCTCTACCTCATCTAGGCTTAATTATTTATGTACATGTCAATACAACTCAAATCACATGCAAACCACATGTTATACCATGCAAACATACACTTCCATACACCTATACATACCAAACTTCTGCAAATTCACAAATTAAATGCACGAATCACTAAATTCACTTACTTTGCTCCCCAAAATGGTCTCAATTCACCACTTAAGCTTGTGCTTCTCTCCTTTCTACCTCTCCTCCTTCTTTATCTATGAACATACACACATACCACCTTTAAAAATTCATAAAAAAAATTCTACATATAGTCTAATAAAAATTTAAGCTCATGAATATCATACATACCTTAAACCCCACATTAGAAAAATATTAGAAATTAAAAAATGACCATTTTTGCTCACCTTGAGCACTATTCACACCCTTGAATATCTTACTTTCTAAGCCTCCAAAAGATGAAATTCCACTTACATTAGAAAGAAAAGAGCATGGAGGGAAATTTAAGGCATTAAATTAGTAATTATATGGTGGATTATTGGTTAAATTGAAGAGAATTTTCTAGGGTTCTAAAAGGAAGAAGGCATCAGCCTTTGAGGTGGAAAGGGGGCTGCAAAAGGCTAGTTTAAAACATCTAGAGTCCATTGTTATGTATAAGAGGGATGGCTAGATTTGTGCCAAGTATAAAATGGATAGCTAAGATTTGTTCTTAGCTAAATTTCTTTTAAAAAATCCTATTTTATACTCCAATGCTCCAAAAATTTAGCCAATGAGCATAAAAATCATTAAAATCAGTATTTTAATTATACTCAAAAAATCAAAATTTTTTACAGAAAAAATTATTTTTTCGGGTAAATACGTCATAAATTAATTCCGTTTAATTACTTTTCAATCTTAGAAAATTCCAAAACCAGTTCCATTAACTTAGTTAGAATTTTTGATCATTAAGTCATGCTATTTTTAGAATTTTTCAAGTACCTTTTAAAATATTTTTTGTTTAGCTTTAATTGAGTTACTATTCATGAGACACCAGTAAGCAAACTTCATAGTCTATTTTAATCCCTTATATGACATCAATTTGGTCCCAAATTTCACCCATAATTATGTTTAATTATTTTTATCATCTTATGGCCTTAGCTCACTTTGTGTTCATAGAAGTACTATTCGTTGTTCAATGGTCCCATTTTAAAATATCAAAAAATTATGGACATTACAATTTATAACATCGAAAAATTACATGCGTTACACATACTTAAATAACAACTTAATTAAGACATTCAATATTACAACATATGACAATTCGGGCACATAATGAAACCAATAACAACAATATCAATATATTTAAATTAATGCCATCAACCTTTATTTAGCAATTTAACCCATTTTTGTACTCTTTTTCCATAACTGGTAAACAAGATTTCAAAATTGGATAACGAGACTATCTAGGCCACAAAGGCTATGAATATGTGGTGGCTTGTTTAGACCTATATGGTTATTGCACCAGCCTAATTCATGTGTAGTGGCCTCACTGAACCTATACAGATGCCACACTATCCTTTATGTGTGTGGTGACTTTACAGACCTATATGTCTACTACACTAGTCCGAGCTATATGCAGTGGCTTTATAAACTTATACAACTACTACACTAGCCTAGCTATGTGTAGTGGCTTTGACCTATACGACTGCTGCACCAACTTGAGTAATGTGCAGTGGCTCCACAAACTTATACGACTATTATACTAGCCTAGGTATGTGTAATTATTCTACAGACCTATGTGGCTACTTCACAAGCTTGAATTATATCCAGTGGCTTCGCAAACCTATATGACTACTAACTAGCCTAGGTAGGTACCATAGTACCCTGGCAGCTACTATCTATCCCTAGTTGACCAATCAACCTATCCAATCTAAATTATCTACTCATATGGGCCATCACTATAGTTAATGATGCTTCACATAGTTACCATAAATTATGTTTATTTTACAATTAATGGCCAACAAATGACCACACGGAAAGTAATTAAAATTTTCTTAATTCCATGCCTTATTATTCATTTTCATACACTTTATGCACTTTAATCCAATATCATCATCATACATGTTCATGTACTAATTCTTGCTGCACATTTACTTTCTCAATTTTTCCACACTTAAATTATATGCTCATTTACTTACTTACTTCATTTTCAATTATTGGTTTACTAGTAATGAGTATACATTATTAGGATGCTCATAAGATATAAAACCCTACTTTACTCATCATTAGGCCTTTTCAGCCACATGTGCAGGTACAACTTGCGTCATTAGCAATATGTATAACAACTTATGTTGATTATTCATTCTTCATGCTATTTAATTTTAAGCACACACATGCATCTTTACTATAATATAGCATATAACTCATAACATCATTTAAAGGCACTCATGTGTCACCATTTCATTTCTTTTATATGCACATTTTTATACTTTTCATCATAGTACTTCATATTTAGAGCTATAGCATAACCACCACATTTAGCTTATAGTAATACTGAAAATTTCTTAACATCCTAGTATATGTTTTGGTCAAAGATGTTATTCTCATCATACTTAATCCATTCTTACATATATCATCATCCCATATTCAATTTCAATTACATACCTTGCATTATATTTGTAGCCAAAAATCACCTTTTTGCTCATCTATTTATCCATAGATGTATGCACATGATTGTCATTAATCGTTTCATTTTAGCATAACATAACATGTGAACATGCACTCCTATATATTCCATTCAATTCAAGCTATACAATGACACATATTTCTTTATAATCCATTTTCAAGCAAGATCAAATCAATTTGTCATGAATAATACACTTATTATGTCCATTTATCATGTTTCCATACATTTGGCTATCCTAAATTCTCAACATAGATTTAGATCATTTATGACTTATAAACCACATACATGGGCATGCTACTCATGATACACATAGATATAAGAATGTATTAACAAAATACACATCACATAGTTTGACTTTAAGCCCTTAATTAAATATATGCCTTCCCAAAACTAATATTAACATATAAGGAAGAAGATTCCACCACTTAATACTTATTCACCAAACCTATTAGAAATCATGATCTCAATTATACATAATATTCAAGTCTTATAACACACCTTATAACTTAGCATAAATCATTATTGTAGTTTAATATCTTTTAATGACTAACTTTAGTCTAACCATGATTTTATGATTGGTAGCCTCTTAATTACAATCCCCATTACATATTAATGATTAACTTGTATTCAATTAGCCTATGGATACCAACTCTCAAGTTAACATTATTCATTTACTAGACACATTCGAATCTTGATTCCTAGATGCACTTACATTATGCATTCAAAAATTCATTCACGTCATATTTCTCATTATGGTCATTATAAGGCATCATATCATTTTGCATTCCTCAATTAGTACTTATTCCTTACTATGCCCTTAAAACCAACTTATATCTTAGTTTACAATAGACCTTACATTTCTTTTTACACAAACCAATTACATACTCTTTTCATTACAAATATTAACTCATATACATATTCTATCTTGTCAACTATTGGGCCATTACTTGTATTTCAATTTAAAAACCACATTATTTAGCTTGATATCACACTTATTTATAATTTATCATTACATGACTATTACTTACTTCCTAACATGTGTCAAGGAAAATTGATCATAACTTACATTATGTTTTACAAATACATCATCTCATTATACTTAACTTAAACTAATGTTATTCCCATTTAATATCATCATATATATATCAAACATACACCAATTACATTAATTTATTTAGCCATCACCCATTTAGCCTTAAATAACTCATTCGGCCATATCTACCTTAGCCTTCATAAGTTTCGGCCCAACCTTTAACATAGCATTTTCTTTATTTCTGTCATCAATTGACACATAACTACATACATATTTCATCCTACTACACTACATCATGTTTATATCAAAACATTCACTTTACATACACAATTTAACACACGCATTTGCTTATATAATCACATTATAGAGGATGCACTTACCTTAATAATCCTTTTTTTCCTTTTTTCCCTTTGATTCCTTCTCTTTCCTTTTTTAACATATCCTCAATTACATAGTAAAATTTATGATAAATTCTCAATACTTCAAATGATTAAATTAACCTTAAAATACTTATATAAAAATCTCATAGCATTTTAGAAAAATATCCAAACTCAAAAATAACCACTTACCTTTAAGATGGTTACTATTTATCTCTCCTTCCTAACTTCTAATTCTTTTATTCTATTCCCTTATTTTTGCTTTAAACACTATAATGTTACATGAAACCTCTTTATTTGGAGCTTAGATGTTAGACTTAGGTGTTTTTAAAAGGAAGGAAAGCATGAAAAGAGGGAGAGGAGAAGCTTTTGTTGCCATTGGCTATTAGAGAAGGTAAATGATACATTTGCTATCTTTCTACTTTTATAAAGCCATTTTATGTTACTAACATCCAAGGGCTCAATTTAAAACTTAAGTGGTTCCAAGGGTCTACAAAAATCCAAGCCCATAAACCTCTTTTTATGTCACTTTTAATTTAGCTTTTCAATTCCTTCCTTTAATTTGCACATTTTATGGCTTAAATAATTTACTTATAATGATATCTAAAAGTCTTAAAAAATTCATGCTAAAAAAACTTGAAATTCTACTTAAAACTGATACTTTAAACCTTACTTGATTTTTATAAAATACTTTTTATGTTAAAAAATTTCAACTCCATTTCCATCTTATTCCTCAGAATATTTTAGCCTCAGGATGTGGCATTTATGTGTCCATCTGAGTAAAAACAAAATATTTTATGATTTAGCTTTAACTGTGTCACTATTCATAGTACATTTTTTAACCATCTTAATAACCTTGTTTCCACTTCAAACTTTGCCCAAAAATGTTTTATAATTAATACTATCATTCTATAATATTAGTACGGGTCAAGTCCTGAGAAGCACTATTCACACCTTGAGGGTACTATTCATGAGCACATTTGTTATCATCCATTTACCATTCGAATGCTCTCATTTCTTTATCAGATTGTATCCATAGCCAATTTAAAATACAAACTCTTAATTAGTAGGGTTAAAAACTCTATTCCATACCAAAAACCATTATCCATAACTCTATGATTCACTATTCATAATCTTACTCATTATTGCTTGTTAATCATCTAAACATCCTTATATTTGTATCAAATTACACCCATAATCTATTGACAAAATGTATTATTGATTAATAAGAAAACCCTGATCATGCCTGAAAGTCACTATTCATGACCCTCGAGTTTCACTATTCATGATAAATTCAATGTGAGATTATTAAAGATCAAAATTATAGATTTATCATGGAATAAGGAATGATTTTTTTTATTAATAATTAATTTGTGAAAATCATATTGTGACATCCGTTACCTGATCTAATTGTTGGACTCAAAGAACAAGTGGCACGGTTACTGATATCTAATTCACTCTTATATAAAACCCATAAAAATTTAAAACTTTATTTTTTTCTTGATAAAATAATCTTTATATAAATAAAGTGGTAAGAATTTGAATAAACAAAAATCATTTCAAAGGTACACTATAGAGGTCATTATGTCAAAATTTTATAGCATAACGATTGTACTTGGACACTTTCCCAAATAGTAACCTGTAAAAAATATCACTTTAATATAATCCCAACTCAATTTCATCATCATCGGGTCCATTTGAGCGTCCAACATCAATCTCAAGGCAACACTCTTTAAGCATGCAATAGGAAGAGATATCATACAAGTCATGCAATAGAACTTAAACTTTAAATAAAGTTCTCATACCTGTTCTCTAAAAGAGTTACAAAAACATTAGTAATACAGATTAGGCCCAATCCCACATCAATTACACAAGAGTGCCCATATCTAAAATATGTACATTATATTACTACACAAAAGAATAAGCAAAATACCAAAAGTTGCTATTACTCAATCTTCTGATAAATGAGGCTTTGATTCTAATATGTGTTTCTTTGACCTATGCATCACCGACATAAACATGATGTGCTAAGCAATAGCTTAGTGGTGAATCCAACATAATATATGTGTATAAAATCATATGATCATGTAATTAACATACATCATTTATGAGAGGTTAACAAACCATATAAGCACATTATAAATCATGGTATAAACCAATAATCTTTAATCATGTAAACTTAAAAACCCAAATTTAACATATCATAGTTATATGCATAGCAATAAATCCAATGAATGTTTAAAGACATAATACATATAACCTTTTTAGTTCCAAATTAGATTTATGTACCCATACTTGTAAGACAATAACCAAATCGGATAACAAGTCAATATATTGCCTTAAGGCTAAATATTAACCCAAAGGCCCAAATGATAGCTTGTAGGCTCAAATAATTGCCCGGAGACTTAAATAGTGGCCTAAAGGTTCAAATGAAAGTGTGTAGACTCAAATGGTTGCCTGAAGGCAACTAGCACCTACTATGGGGTTCCCTAGTTGATGATCAACCTATCCAACCTAGGTTGTCTAAAAGTATAGGTATATCTTATCTTTTGATTATTTTGTGAGAAAAACATATATGTGATTTACATGAATTATAACTAATCATATAGCCAATATCATACATATATTTCGTATGTTAACTCATATAGTCAAAATCATACATGTATAATATATGTTATGTTCCAAGCTTGCATGCTTAGTTCTCAATACTTATAAAATGCTCTAACCATCATAATGTCACATAATGGCTATTTTGGCTAAGCGACATATGAGCCTATAATTGGTTCATTGAAAACTCATAGACATAATCTTTTATATGTGTATAATGAACATATCAAAATGGAACTCATAAGATCATGGCATACATGTTGTAAAAAAATTTTTAATCCATAAGCTTAACATATTAAAAACATCATGCATAAGCCAATTTAAGAAGTTACTATCATTAAAGGGGCTATATGACCTTCATAAATGACTATAGGCCATTTGGCCAATAACCTAAAGATCCAAGTATTCTCAAACCAAAAATGCTCACATACACATTAAAAAACATCATATATATTAATCAACAAATATAACCGTGCATCAACAACTCATATAATCTCATTCAAGCAAGTCCATAATGCCTATATCTCCCATGCATATTTTAGCCAAACATTCAAGAACATCATAATGCCATTAAATGCTAAAATGAAAACTCATTCAGGCACTTATCCATGCATACACATTTTGGCCACAATATAAAGACAACATCACATTTCTCAAGCTTACATATCTATTTTAAACTCATACACATATTAAATGAATTAACCATAGCCAACATACTAATAACATATTAGTATGTATATACAACTAATAGATTAAATTTAAGCTATAACATCACATAACTAGCCTCTATTATTTGGGTTTACATACATCATCCTCGTATCTCCTATCATTTATTCATATAACATACAATTACACATTATCTTAATCCATACATACATCATACACATTAACATATTAATTATCCTAGCAATATCAGTAATTACATAATGCCAATACACCACAAATGCCAATTAAACACACTTATATGCATATATTAGTTTAAACTCACATATCAAAAACTTGAGATACACTGTTATGAGCCACTAGGCCTTCTCTTTTCCCTTTAAGCTTCTTGGTTTATCTGACTTTACATATACAATTGCAAGTTCATTTTAAAAAATTTTTAATAAATCAAATATAGCTCTGAAAAATAAAATGACCATATGAACGTGTTCTTAGGCACTCGTAGAGTCTAAGAAAAATATCGAAACTTAAAAAAAGACCCGAAATGAAAAATAATTACTATTCATTCATACCTCTTTTCTTGAAAATCTCTTCATAAAACTATGAAATCAAGCTTAATCCATTATAAATCCACTTAATCCATGTTGAAATAAGGCTTGAAATTGAGTAATTTGAGTTAGATTGAAGGAGACAAGAGCAAAAAGAGTGGATTTTCGTTTCTTGGTGGTGATGGCACAAAGAGAAAAAAGGAAGAAGATAGTGGCCAGTGGGAATAACGACTTTAACCATTTAAATAGAAAAGGAATGAATGTCTATGATTAAATAATCAATGCATCCTATGGCTATCAAAATCCATTCTTTAAGAACCCCTTTTTAAATGTCATATTCTTCAATCTAATCTCAAAAATCACTTCTTAAAAATCTAATAAGCTTTTAAAATATCAACGTTGACCCCCATAACAACCTATGATTAAAAAGCTTCAAAAATCGATAAAAACATGACTTTTTATCATTGCTCGACTTAGTAAAAATACTTTTCAATATTTAAAAATTCTAATTCTAGTGCCAATGGACTATTTGGAATATTTAAGTATCAGGTTGTACTAATCCCAAAATTTTTTAAGCAAAAATTGAATTATTTTATAGTTCAACTTTGCCTGTGATACTATTCATAGGACACTACCATAAAATCTGCTTTTGTGTTTTTAACCATCCAAACAACTTCGATGGGCTTTAAACTTTACACAAAATTTTTTTATGTTGGTCTAATTAGTGTGGCTCAATTTTGAGAAAAACTATTTATCTTAGGAAGTACTATCCATAAAAGTCAAGATTTTTAGGACATTACATTACTTCTCCTCTTAAAAGAAATTTCATCCATAAAATTACCTGGATCAAAAAGATGTGGGAACTACTCTTTCATTTGACCCTCACTCTCCCATGTTGTCTCTTTAATATTATGATGCTGCCAAATGACTTTCACCAAAGACATTATTTTATTCCTCAACTCTTTGATCTTACAAGCTAAAATCTTCATAGGATCATCTTTATACAACAAATCAGGTTGTATCACCACTTTTCTAGCTTATTACACATGAGACAGATCTTATCTATATCTCTTAAGTATTAACGCATGGAAGACATCATGTATTTGTTGTAGTTCAGAAGTAGGGCTAGTCTGTAAGCTAATTGTCCCACACGTCCTATGATTTTGTACAGGCCAATGAATTATGGGCTTAGCTTACCTTTCTTTTTAAACCTTAAAACCTTCTTTCATGGTAACACTTTGAGGAAAACCTTATCACCTATTTCATAATAGATGTCATTCCTCTTTAAATCCGTATAAGATTTCTATCTATCAAAAATAGCTTTCATTCTATCCCTAATGATCTTTACTTTTTCTTTAGCATCCTAAATCAAATTCGGACCCATAATCTTGCTGTCACTGAGCTCACTCCAACACAAAGGAGTTCTACATCTCCTCCCATATAAAGCCTTATAAAGAGCCATACCCAAGCTCGCCTAATGACTGTTGTTGTAAGAAAACTCAGCTAAAGATAAATATAAGTCCCAATAGCCTTTAAACTCAATGGCACAACTTCTAATTATATCCTCAAGCACTTGGAAAACCCTTTTAGACTTACCATCCGTTTGATGATGAAAGCTATGCTAAAATTAAGCCTTGTCCCTAAAGTATTGTAAATCTTTCGCCAAAACTTGGATGTAAACCTAGGATCCCGATCTAAAATAATTGATGATGGCATGCCATCTAACTGAACAAAATTATAGATATACAACTTTGCCAACTTCTCTAAAGAGAAATCCTTCCTCATATGAATAAAGTATGCTGACTTGGTCAACCTGTCAACCACTACCTAAACTAAATTACACTTATTCCTAGTCAACGGTGGGCCAACTATAAAATCCATAGTGACCTTATCCCATTTCTATTTTGGGATTGCTACAGGATAAAGTAATCTAGATGGAACTTGATGCTCTGCCTTAACTTGCTACCAAGTAAGGCATCTAGTCACATACTCAGCTACGTCTCTTTTCATGCTTGACCACTAATAGACTATTCTCAAATCTTAATACATCTTAGTACTACTTGGATGCATAGCATATGGAGCGGTACAAGCCTCTTGTAGAATCTATTATCTCAAATCCTTACTGTCAAGCACACATAGACGGTTATGATAATACAATTACCCATCACTCTTGATCTCATATTCTATTGACTTTCCCTCTTGAATTAGATTTGTAACATTCTAAAACTTATAATCATCTTTCTAAGCTTCCTTAACTTGTTGTAAAAGACTAGGCTTAATTTATAGCTCGACTAACAAACTCCCATCATCTAGCAATCTCAAGTTAATGTTTATGGCCTTTAAAGCTGATATGAACTTCTTGCCCAAAGCACCTACCACCACATTAGCTTTCCTTGGATGATAGTCAATAAGGCAATCATAGTCCTTTATTAACTCCATCTATCTCTGTTGTCTCAAGTTTAGCTTTTTTTATGTAGGAAAGTACTTTAAGCTCTTATGATCGGTGTAGACATAACACCTCTCTCCATATAAATAATGCCTATAAATCTTTAAAGCAGACACTATAGCTGCCAATTCAAAATCATGAGTCGGGTAATTCTTCTCATGAGGTTTCAACTATTTTAAGGAATAAGCAACTACTTTGCCTTCCTACATAAGTCCCATTTAAGGAAACATCACTATATATGGTAAACTCTTTCCCAAAAATTAGCTGAATTAAAATCGGTGCTACTATTCTTAGCATTTGTTATCCCATACAAACTTGCCATTCTTCCTCAAAAAATATGTCATAGGAGCTGTAATTAGAGAAAACCCCTTGACAAACCTCCTGTAATAACCTGCCAAACCCAAGAAACTTTGGATCTCTGCAACATTCCTGGGTGGTTTCCACTCTATAACTATTTCAATCTTACTGGGATTAACTTTTATGCCATCTATTGAAGCTATATGACCTAGAAAAGACATTGTCTCTAGCTAAAACTCACATTTACTAAGCTTGGCATAGAGCTTATCATCCATTAACTTATGTAAAATGATCCTCAAATGCTTCTCATGCTCATCCCAATTTTTAGGGTACATAAGGATGTCATCGATGAAGACGACCATAAACTAATCTAAGAAAGGTATAAAAATATGGTTCATTATATCCATAAAGGCTGCTGGTGCATTAGTCAACCCAAATGGCATCACTAAGAACTCGTAATGGCCAAATCTTATCCGAAATGTCATTTTGGGAACATCAGGTTCCTTTACTTTCAACTGATAATATCTAGATCTAAGATCAATCTTGGAGAAGACATCTACCCCTTTGAGCTTATCAAACAAATTATCAATATACAATAAAAGACATATGTTCTTGATGGTGACTTTGTTTACCTGTCTGTAGTCAACACAAAGCTTCAAGAAACTATCCTTCTTCTTGACAAATAGGATCAGTGCTCCCCATGGTGACACACTCGATCTAATAAAACCCTTATCCAGAAGCTCTTACAACTACAACTTTAATTCCTTTAACTCCATAGGATCCATCCTATATGGAGCTATAGAAATAGGGTAATGCCTTGTAACACATTTATCACAAACTCAAACTCTCGATCAGGTGGCAAACTAAATAGCTCTTCTAGGAAAACATCTTCAAACTCTGACACAATAAGTATCTTACTCACTTCTATCTCTACCCTTTTGATATAAATCACATGAGCAAGATAGGCTTGTCAACCCTTCCTAATTAACCTTCTTCCAATAATAGCTGATATAACACTAGACATATAGTCCAATCTCTCACCCACAACTATCGCTTCTGACCTATCACTAGATTAGAGCATGATCCTCTTCTTTTTGTAGTCCACCATTACATGATACTTGGACAACTAGCCTATTCCCAAGATCACATTGAACTCATTGAAAAGCAATACAATGATATCAACAAGGAAAGTATGCTTTTGAACTAACAATGGACACCTTCTATACACTTTATTCACAATTACATGCTACCCTATCGTGTTGCTAACTAAAATGTCAAGGTCAAGGTCTTCTAACTCTAACCCCTAATCTAAAGCCCTTGTAATGCAAATATAAGAGTGTGTAAACCCTGAATCTATAAGTGCTAAAGCAGGTAAATCAAAGAGATGGAAAGTACCCACTATAACCTCTGTGGAGTCCATATTCTCTCTAGCCTTGATGGCATACTGCCTGGCTAGAGCTATACCTTCTGACTTATCCTTTTATCTACCCTCAACTCAATCTCTAACATCCCTTTGATCTCTTCTTTGAGAATGATTTATAGGCTTTGTAGGACAATCTCTAAGCATGTGACCTTTGGAGCCATATCCTTAACACAACCCTGGTGTAGCCCTTTAGCATGTGCCCTTATGTCTTCTATTACATAACTCAAATTGTGGCACAGGACTACTACCAATTGTGGATCTCAAAGAGCCTAAAGTCTATGTCTACTATGGGCTCTATGGTTTAGATCCTTGTCTTGACTTCTGAGTCTAATCTTGTTTTTAACTTTTTTATGATTGGACTAATCTTCTTTCTATTTTTTATCAACTGTGGACACTAAGCTTCCTTAGCCCTATTCAAAAAACCTCTTCTTCTAATAACTTTCCCTCTTTTCCTTTAGCTTGTGAACTAACTCAACTAATTGGTATGTTACAACCAGAGTAAAAAAATCTCTAATCTTTATGGGGAGAAGCTAGAGCACAATATCATAGTTTAGCCCTATCTCAAACCTCTTACAGTGCTCTTCTTCTATAGTAAAAACTACCTTATCATACCTACTGAGCCGAGCAAACTTTTTTGCATACTCTGGGATTGTTCTGTGCCTCTACCTTAGGTCCATAAGCTCTCTCCTCTTCTAATCCAGATAGTGCTCTATGATATACTTCTTTTTGAATTCACAGAGAAAGAACTCCCAAGTTAGGTTTTCTGGTGCCATGTGCTCTGTAATAGTCTCCTACTAGTTGAGAGCTTCTTCAAACAACATAGATATGGCACAAGCTGTATACTCTTCTTTTGGGCATCTCAACTACTAGATAATCTGTAGTATATTATCCATCTAATATTCAACTTTACTAGATCCTTCCTACTCTTCTCCTTTAGAAAACTTAGCCCCATTCTTTAATAATCTCTCTAGATACGTCTTTTGGATAGTAGCAATAGTGGTAGTAGCAACAACAATAATCACTTGTCTAATTGACTCTAGCATTGATTCTAACCATAGAGGCTGATCTTGATATCCATAGGCTACTTGCCCAGCCACACTTCTAGAACCTGTTTTAGCCCTAACAGTAGATTGCCTCTCAAAAATTTGAGCATAACCGTCAACCTCCTCATCATCTTGTGGTGTATTTCAACTTATAGTCAAATCTATAGGAAAAAGAAAAATAGATTATAAGCTTAATATTCATAATAATTTGATGTATAGTTTCTAAATCTTAAGGCACTCTTATGTAACCCATATATATTAAGGAACACCTAAATTATAGCTCTAATACCACTATATATTACACCTGTTACTTGATCTAATCACTATATCCATATAACGAGTGGCAAAATTATCGATATCTAATTTGCTTTTATACGAAACCCATAAAAATTTAAAACTTTATTTTCTTGATAAAACAATCTTTATATAATAAGGTGGTAAAAATATGAAGAAACAAAAACTATTTTGAAGGCATAGTATAGGGGTCATCATGTTAAAATATTGATAGCATAACTGCTATACTGAGACACTTTCCCAAATAGTAACCTGTAAAAAATAGCACTTTAATATAATCACAACTCAATCTCGTCATCATCAGGACCATCTAACCTTTCAACATCTATCTCAAGGAAACACTCTTCAAGCATGCAATAGAAAGAGATATCATACAAGTCACACAATAGAACTTAAACTTTAAATAAAGTTCTCATATATATTATTTAAAAGAGTTACAAAAACATTAATAGTACATATTAGGCCTAATCCCTCATTAATTACACAAGAGTGCCCATATCTAAAATTTGCACATCACATTACTACATAAAAGACTAAGCAAAATACCAAAAGCCAATCTTACTTAATCTTCTGATAAATAAGGCTTTGACTCTAATTTATGTTTCTTTGACCTACTCATTACAAATATAAACAAGATGTGCTAAGCAATAGGTTAATGCTAAATCCAACATAATATATGTGTATAATATCATATGATCATGTAATTAACATACATTATTTATGAGAGGTTAAACATACCATATAAGCACATTTTATATCATGGTATAAACCAATAATCTTTAATCACATAAGCTTAGAAACCTAAATTTAGCATATCATAGCTATATGCATAGCAATAAATCCAATGAATGTTCTAAGACATAATACATATAGAACATATAGCCTTTTTTAGTTCTAAATTAGATTTATGTGCCCATACTTGTAAGACAACAACCAAATTGGATAACGGGTTGGTATAGTGCCTGAAGGCCAAATATTAACTCAAAGGCCCAAATGATAGTCCGTGGGCTCAAATAATAGCCTGGAGACTAAAATAATTAGCCGAAGGATCAAATAGTAGCTTGAAGGCTCAAATGATAGTCCACGAGATCAAATGGTTACCTGAAGGGTTATTTACTTGATCGATCAACCTATCTAACCTATGTTGTCAAAAGTATAGGCATATCTTATCTTTTGATTATTTTGTGAGCAAAAATATATGTGATTTACATGAACTATAACTAATCGTATAGCCAATGTCATACATTCATTTCATATGTTAACTTATATAGTTAAAATCATACATGCATAATGTATGTTATGTCTCAAGCATAAGAATTACATACTTAATGCTTAATACTCATAAAATGCTCTAAGCATCATAATGTCACATAATGGCCATTTTGGCTAAGCCACATTTGAGCCTACAATTGGTTCATTGAAAACTCATAAACACAATCTTTTATATATGCATAATAATCATATCAAAATGGAACTCATAAGATCATGGCGTACATGTTGTGAAAGACTTTTTTAATCCATAGGCTTAACATATTAAAAACATCATACATAAGCCAATTCAAGAAGTTACTATCATTAAAAAGGTTATATGACCTTCCTAAATGACCATAGGCCATTCGGCTAATAACCTAAAGATCTAAGTATTCTCAAACCAAAAGTCCTCACATACATATTATATAACATCATATATATTCATCAACAACTATAACCATGCTATCAACAACTCATATAATCTCATTCAAATAAGTCCATCATGCCTACATCTCCTATGTATATTTTAGGCAAACATTCAAGAACATCATCATGCCATTAAACACTAAAATGAAAACTCATTCAAGCACTTATCCATACATACACATCCCTCACATATTTTGGCCACAATATAAAGGCATCATCACATTTCTCAAGCTTACATATCCATTTTAAACTCATACACATATTACATGAATTAACCATAACCCACCAAACTAACCCACATACTCATAACACATTAGCATGTATATATGGCTAGTAGCTTAAATTTAAGCCATAACATCACATAGCTAGCCTCCATCATTTTGGCTCACATACATCATCATTATATCTCCTATCATTCATTCATATAACAC
>CANXYI010238324.1:0-13123 GCA_948208565.1 Hura crepitans | reverse complement strand
CCCTAGCAGTTGCTATGTTCTCTAGTTGATCGGTTAACCTATCCAATTTAGGTTGTCTACTCATTTAGGCTAAAATTATTAAGCTTATCTTCTGTTTCTTCTTTTTAAGTGTTTTTGACATACTTTTATTCAACTGGCCATCCATGTGGCCTCACAAGAATAATCACAATACTTTACTCTTTTACTGTTACATGTGTCATCATGTAAACTTTACAATATTGGTGTCATTATTTTAAAGTATAATCTATTTGTGTAACACAATAATCATAACACATGTATATCATTACTGTATAGCCACTAGATGAATGCACAAAGCATTATTATAATCAATATAGGCCATTCAGCGAAACAAGAACAAGAAAGTCATCATAAAGCTCTATTTGTTCTCTTTATGTTTCTCACGCAAATAAGCATAATTAATTCACATTAGGTCATTATCATGATGCAATATGGTCTTATATTTTTTAATACCATACTTTGAGTTCATCATATACATAACTACTATTATATACTTTATAGTCAATATGAGAAAAGTATGATTACATGCCTTACATACGTAGTTTCACATGAATGATTTAATTAATGCATGATTACATAACCATGTACTTTATATAAACCATATACATTAAAAATAAAACTTAATTACACTAGTTAAGCCATTCAACCACATCATTATACAATAACATGTAACCTTTCTTTTCATTTTACAACATCTCATGCATATATTTAAGCCTTTAATATAGACTTTAACATAATAACACCATCAATTCTTTACACACATGGTAGGTTGCAACAAATATCATTTAGTTTCTCTATTAGACATTTGGTTAGCACACATGCAATAAGCTTATACTTCACATTCATATTTTATATATTCAAGTTTATACTCTTATATCACCACTTTAACTTCACATTCTCTTACTGAGTTATGAACAGTACTTCCCAAAACATGAATATTATTTCCAAAAGTCAAGTCATACTAATCTTATTGAATGGAATTATTAATCATAACATAATTTTGGATGAAATTTGAAGTCAACAAGAAGTCATTTAGATGGTAAAAAATGATAGTTAAATTTTACAGCAGTGTTATGTGTATAGTGATATATTTTTAGCTAAATTGTAAAATATTCAAAAGTTACTCAAAAAATTTAGGAATTAATACAACCTGATACTCAAATATTCTAAATAGTCTATAGGCACTTGAATTAGAATTTTTATATATCGAAAATTATTTTTTACAAAAAATGGGTAAGTGAAAAGATACATTTTTATTCGATTTTTCGTGATTTTTTAGCATAGATTTCTAGAGGGTAATGAGGTTTAAATTATTAGATTTTAAGGGCTTTTTAGATGTTGAAAATGAGGCAATTATAAGGAAAAAGTTGTATAAAAAGGGTCAAACTTGGGTTAAATAAGGAATAGTTGCTTTCCTCTCTTGACTTAAGCAGCCGATGCCATTAGAAAGTGATGGGAGCTACTTTTACTTCCTTCTTCCATAATTTTAGATCATTTTCACACATTGAAGCCCTGACTCCAAACCTCCATGGCCTTCAAACCTCATTTTTAGCTTGTGATTCGCGAAAAATCGACAAATTCAACTCGTTTTCAAGTTTGGTGAATAGTAACTAAAGTTTGTTCGAGTAAGATTTTTTGAAGTTTGATATTTTTCCCATGTTTCCTATATAGCCAAGAGCATGTTTGTGTTGTCAGTTTTTTGTTTGTTTCCAGTTGATTTTATACAAATTTTTACCTATTAAGTTTGTTATGGACAGTTAAAGAACCTGACAAAACTCGAAGTAAAGTCAAGGAAAAGGTTTAGATAGTTCTCATTAGTACATTTTAACTTCAAAAGTAAGTGTAATTAAAGTAATTTATGTAAATTTGAATATGCCCTAATGTATGTGAAATATGTGTATGTGTATGTTTATGTGTAGTTAACCAATTATGAATGTTAATGACATGTGATCATGTTTAATGATATTATGGATATGTATTAAAGCATTTAATATGGTTGAAATGCATGTGGGACATGTATGAAGTGTAATCACCGAATGGCAAAATGTATTTATGTGTATGTATGTCTCACATATGCATGCTATTGATGATGTATGTCTATGAATAGATGTATGTGTCTATATGGACATTAGATGAGATATATGATGTAATTGAATGATGGTTATGAGTGCTTAAAGACTTAAAGGTTAAATGTCTTTATGGTATGCATATGCATGTATATGCTTTGCATTAGGCAAGTTATGGATGGTTCATGACCACATGAATGTCAATAATCATAAGGACTTATGATACCATATATTATAAGAAGGAATACAAGTTTATGCATGTATGATGGCTTAGCTAAATGGCCTATATGTAAGAATATATGTGCGTATATTGGTATGGTTGAATGGTCTTATATGATAGCCATAATGTGTTTGAGACATATTATGTGTAGAATATGACATTTTAAGACCTTTATGGTGCATGAATCATATGAACATGAGATTTGCAATTTTGTTCTTCGTGATGTCATTTTGGCCAAAGCATATGGTGTGCCATGTTGCCTTATGGTTTTCTTTATGATAATATGTTAGTATGGGCATATTATTTATGTTATGATAATAAGGCACATGTTACGAAGAGAAATATGAAAGAATAATTGCATAATACACTTAAGGAGCATATGTATGTTGATGATTTGGTGATGTTACATTCTTGTGGCAATATGATATGTAACCATGCTTAGTATTGAATTTTCATACTAAAATCAAGAGATAACATGTTTTTCCCTGTTTAGTCATTAGTTGGCCAACCCAATATAATTTAAAGGTATCTTAAGTTATATTAGTAAAGTGAAAATAAAAATAATTTGGTGAGTAACCCATTCAAGTAAATAGCTTAGTCGAATAGGTCGATCGATCAACTAAGAGTGACAGCAGCTGCTAGGGTACTTCGGTACATTCATAGCCTTTAGGTTGTGATGCATGAACCTTTGGGTTATTACATAGCCTTTAGGTTGCAATACATTTTGGCTTTTAGTTTATATTATTCTTGTCTTTGAACTTACGTTGGTAAATAAACCTGCAGGTTCATAGAGGTCATACTAGCCATTTTATGTTTAACCTACGGGTCATATGATGATTTGTGACTTTCAGGTCTAATGCATTTTGATCTTCAAATCAATTTTACTAACCTTCAAGTCTCATGTGCGTAGGGCCTATATGGTTACGAGGGTCTAAGTTGTCTACTGAGACTTGTTATCCATAGTGTATGTGTTTCCTTGAGTATAGGCTTAATAATTTGACAGTAAAGAAAAATGTATATGGATTTCATAATGTTTGACATTGTAAATAATGCATGATTTTATGATATGCATTATCTATGTTTTATGCCATGATAAAGCATATATGTATGTTTTGTTTAAGGTTGCATATCATGTAATATTTAAATATTTATATTTCAAATATTAATGTATGATATTAGACGGCATAATTACACAAGTTATTTCAATTACACCACTAAGCTGTTTTTTAGCATATTATCTGTCTTTGTGATATATAGGTAAGGAAATAGTTTAAGCTAAATCATCGGATCAACAAAATTATTAAAATAAGGCAGTTCTTTTAGTATACTTTTGGTACATATTATAGACACTGGGTCTCTGGGGCTCCTAGGTTCAGTTAGCCTAATGATGATAAAAAGGACAAAAATCCTAATAAAAGGGGTTTTTTACATCCGACTCGAAGATCTCAAAATTTACCAAAAAAGAAAGTCAAAATGACTGTTTTCCAAGAGAAAATGGTCGTTTTGGGAAGAACGAGCCATTTCTGAGAAGGGAACGGCCGTTTTGGGCCCAAAATAGCCAAAATGGCCATTTTGATGGCCAAAACGGGCCATTTCCATCAAGGAAACGCTTGTTTTGGGCCCAAAACAGCCATTTTGCTCGTGAAATAGTCATTTTCAAGCTAAAACGCCCGTTTTCAGCCTCAGCAATCATGTATAAAAGCTAAATGGGTCATTTTGAGAAAAGGTTGGTCATTTTAAAGAGAGAGAAAAATACACCAAAAAGAGCAAAAAACACTCTTTCAACACCATTTTTTGGATTTTCTGAAAATTCAAGCACGGTTTTTCAATCCGATTGAGATCTTTTCTAAAGGCAAATATACTCGGTGTGTCAACTGACCCATTTTTCTACTATTTTCATTTTTCTTTTCATTTTATCTATCAATCAGTTAGATGTGATAATTTATTTGGGCAATATTTTTACTTTTGTGTGACTGTCCATTTTTATTTTATTTCTATCTGTCCGTCTATTTTTGCTTCACATCCAAAAATATTATTTCTATCATTTTTACTGCTTCATCTTTCTTTTTGCTTTATCCATCTACCAATTAGATATGATTATTTATTTGTGCAATATTTTTTATATTTGTGACTGTCCATTTTTGTTTTATTTTTGTCTGCCTGTCTATTTTTGCTTCATATCTAAATATATTATTTCTATCATTTTTGTTGTTTTTATTTTTCTTTTTACTTTATCCATCTACCAATTAGATGTGATAATTTATTTGTGTAATATTTTTTATATTTTTGTGACTATTCATTTTTATTTTATTTTTATCTACTTGTCTATTTTATTCTATGTTCTATGCATTTTTCTATTGATTGCTTTTATTATCGCATATTTCTAGTTAGATTGCATTTTAGGTGTTTCAAAATGTAATTTTATTTTTATTATTTATTCAGTTAGGATATATTTTAGGTAATTGCTATGTGTTATATTTTTATTGTCGAATTATTTCCTTGTATATTCCATTAATGTTTTAATAATTAAAAAAATGATTTTTCACGCGATTGGAAAAATAACCAAAATATTTTTATTTAATTAATTGATGTTTTATTAATAAAATAGTTTTTGATTTTTCTTAATAAAAGTCACAATAAAGAAAATTTATTTTCCTAAAATTGACATGTGAGAACCAAAGTTCTCAAATTAAATCCATCGCCCGATTTTATGCATGACACTTCTAATTTCAATCCCGAAATACTCCTTGAATGCCGAATTAGGTAGAAAAATGATTTTGCACGTTAAAAAGAAATAATAATCAAAATTCATATTTTTACCAATAAATTAGTGTTTTGCTAATAAAATAAATTCCAATTTTTTTCTTAATAAAGGTTACAACGATAACATCCATTTTCTAAAATCGACATGCGAGAATCAAAGTTCTCAAACCATTCTTCCAAATAAAAAGTCACCACAATAAAATTCATTTTTTCAAATTAGCATACGAGAACCAAAGTTCTCAAACCAATCACCTAATTTCAATAAAAGTCACTACAATAAAATCCATTTTCCAAAATTGGCATACGAGAACCAAAGTTCTCAAGACAATCAACTGCCCGATTTCATGTATGATATTTCAATTTCGAACACTTATTTATTTTTTTATAAATATATTTAGTAAATTCTCATATGTGAATACATGATTTACTTTAATTGTAAAATGTCACTTCAGAAAAGGAATAATATTATAAATTCAAACCGAATTTTTGTATTAATTTGGGGTATAAATAAGAGTAGGTTTTTGAACCACTCTGGTTTTAGCCTTACAAGGTATTCCCGACTTGGGTCAGGTGGTGACTCCTACCTTGTGGTGCCCAACTCACTCCTGTTAGGCTAATCGAATAGGAGTGGTCCTAGATTCCTCTAATTTCCTTCTCATCTTTCGAGACTCGAGGAGTGAGGCCTAAGTCGAGCCTTCGGCTGTTTCAGTTTGATCGGCCCAAAGAAAACATAATTGACACGAACACATATATCTAGATTATGTGATGTATAGATGTAAAGCACTCACATGATGTAATATTAGGAAAAGTGGGCTTAAACTGTATATAAATGTAAATTATGGTTTTTAAATGTCTATAACTTAATTAAAGTCAGTTTTAAACTATTTTGCTAGTATGATATTATTCATGTTTCATGGTTTGTGATTTTGAGATGTTGATTAATTAGGGTGATTAAAAGGATCACAAGAGTTATGGAATGAGTTAAAATGTTTATAGAAGTGTGTTTTACTTTGCCGCACTAATTACCATTCACATTTTAGTTAGTTTCCCGGTACAACCGTTATGCCACCGAATTTTTTACATGAAAATTCCCAAATGTGAATCAAACCTAGATTTTGAAAAGTTTTTGTTAACTCATATTTTTATGAAAGATTTGATTTTTTAACTAGGTTTGAACCATATTTTAAATAGTATGGTTTTAATGTGAGTTTAGATAACGCTTTTTTATATGTATTCCTTATTCAAGTTCACCAATCGGATTAAGTAAGGGAGATCATGTTTAGTTATATTAAAGGTCTGATTTAGGCATTCCTAGATAATATATGAGTGTTTTAGGGATTAAATTTATACATCTCATAATTTAGGATATTAAGGCTAATAATTTATTCTCTTACCTACATATAAAATGAGTGATCTAGCGTTGCACAATAATGAGGAAGATGGGGTTACATCAGTTTCGGGTAGTGTGGTAAGACAAGCACCGTCAGTGGCACAAGTACCACCAGTATTTTTACAGGAGATGTTATAGTTTCTAAGACAGGCTATAGTTGTTGTAGCTCTATCACCAGCATAATAGCTTTAAGTACCATTAGCTTTCAAAAAACATATCTTAAGAGAGTTAAGAAGATAGGAGCTAAAGATTTCAAGGGTGAAAGAATTATGGAGCCTGGTAAAGTAAAATACTATTTATATAAGATAGAAAAAATTATGAAGTAGATGAGATATACCCCAGAAGAGAAAGTTGTATGTGCTACATCTCTCTTAAAAGAAGAGGCATTTAAATGGTGGAAAGATTTGACAGAGCATAAGAAAAAAAATAAGTCGACATAAGGCTTCTTTTTTATAGAGTTCCATAAAAAGTACATTATAGAGAATTACCTAGATAAGAAGAGACGACAGTTCATGGATTTGAAGCAAGAGCAAAAGTTTATTAGGGAATATAAGAAAGATTTTGATATGTTAAGTTGATATGCCAAAGAGATAATATCTACTAATTTTGACAAGTGTAAGAAGTTTAAGAAGGGCTTACATATGGATATCAAGTCATTGGTGGTTCCGATCAAAATTTAAGACTTCTCAAATTTAGTGTCTATTTGCTAATCTATTGTGGGGTACAAAAGAAAAAGAGAGAGTTCTATCAGAAGTAGTAATCTTATGGTTAGGGAGCTTCTAGTGCAGCTCAAAAAATAAGGAAAAAGTTTTAGGGATGTTAGGCTACGGCACCACAACAAACACAGAGACAATGTCAGTCACTGAAGACAGATTAGGGGAATAAGAGCAAGGCTGGATGTAACAGTCTAAAGCTGCCAGTACTCTAGTGTCTATAGCCAAGAGTGGCCAACTACCTCAATGTCAAACTTGTCACAAGAGACATCAAGAAGAGTGTTCGAAGCTAAAGTTGGGTGTGTGCTTTACATATATGTCACCGGATCATTTTCGAAAGATTGTCCTAAGAGATCTAATGCCGAAAAGAGATTTGGACTTGTTTCTACCAAAGGCTAAAAAAGAGATAGTGGAGAGAGAGATAGAGGGAGCTCATAGGGATTAATCAGAGTCTAAACCTAAGCATAGGGCTCCTGCTAGGTAGTTTGCCTTTAGCGAATTTGCCAGATATCATTGCTGGTACTTTCCTTCTATTTGACTTATTTGCTTTGGTTTTAATAGATTAGGGGTCTACACACTCGTATATATATATAGCCCAAGCACAAAACTGAGGATTATCTTAAAGTTTATTGACCTAAAGATTATGGTTCTTAACCCTATAGGCCAATATGTTATAGTAAACAAGTTTTACAAAGAGTGTCCCTTAATAGTGCTAGGGTACAAGTTTTTGGCTGATCTCATTGAGTGGTGTTTTGATGAGTTTGACTTGATATTATGTATGGATTTGCTGTTCAAGTATCAAGCCATTGTGAAATACAAGCAGAAGCGGTTATCTTTTTTAAGATTAAAGATGGGGCTGAGATTACAATTATAGGTAAGAGGATAAACTTTTTATCTAATGTTATCTCGACTATTATAGCAAGATGGTGGTTAAGGAAAGGTTGTCATGCTTTCTTGGCTCATATGTAGGATACTTGTAAAAAAGAGCTAGATGTTAGTCATGTATTAGTAGTGTCAGAGTTTATGGATGTTTTCTTGAAGAGTTACTCAGTTTTCCACATAAATGGGAACTCGAGTTCAGTATTGAGGTTTTACCTGGCATTGCTCTAGTATCGATAGCTCTTCATCGAATGGCTCTAGTAGAGTTAAAGGAGTTGAAACTTCAGTTGCAAGAATTACTTGATGAGGGTTTCATAAGGCCAAGTGTATCACCATAGGGAGCACCAGGGGTGTTTGTGAAGAAGAAGGATGGTTCTTTTCAGTTGTGTATATACTATAGATAGTTAAACAAGGTGACTATAAAGAACAAGTATCCTTTGCCATGGATTGATGATTTATTTGATTAGCTTAGAGGGGCTAGAATGTTTTCTAAGATTGATATGAAATCTAGATATTATCAGTTGAGAGTTGAAGAATCTAATATGGTAAAGACTACTTTTAGAATGAGATATGGCCATTATGAGTTTTTAGTAATGCAATTTGGACTTACTAATGCTCTAGCAGCTTTTATAGATCTGATGAACCGTGTGTTCCATCATTTCTTAGGCCAGTTTATGGTGGTCTTTATAAATGATATCTTGGTTTACTTTAAGAGTAAAGAGGATCATAAATAGCATTTGAGAATGGTTTTCCAAGTTATGAGAGATAAGAAGCTTATGCTAAGCTTTTCAAGTACGAGTTCTCATTAAGTGAGTTGTCCTTTCTTGGACACATAGCTTCTGCAAAAGGCATTCAGGTTGATCCTAGTAAGATTGAGGTAGTAATAAACTGGAAGCCACCCAAGAATACTACAAAGATCAAAATTTGCCATGGTTTTGCAGGGTATTATACATGATTTGTCAAAGGTTTTTTTTATTATAACACCTTGACTCGATTGTTGAGGAAATATGTTAAGTTTGTTTGGGATGACTAATGTCAAGAGAGTTTTGACAAGCTTATAGTGATGTTGATAGAAGCTATGTTTCTTATACAACCAATTTCTAGGAAAGACACCTCATAATGGGTTAGGTTGTGTTCTAATGCAAAATGGCAAAGTTGCTACTTATGCTTCGAGACAGCTAAAGCCACATAAGAAGTACTACCCTACTCATGATTTAGAGCTTGCAGCTATTGTTTTGCTCTGAAGATTTGGAGACACTATCTCTATAGATAGAAGTGTTATGTCTACATCGACTATAAGAGTTTGAAGTATCTTTTTACACAGAAGGAGCTAAACTTAAGATAAAGGCAATAGATGGAATTAATAAAAGATTCTGACTGTTTGATTGATTATCATCCTGGAAAGGCCTATGTAGTGGTAGATACTCTTAGCAAAAGGTTTATGGTAGCCATGGGAGCCATAAATGTTAGATGAAAATTCATAGGTGATGATGCTTTATTGGCAGAGATACAAGTATAGCCCAATTCATTGCAATAAGTTAAGGATTATCAGAAGATGATCATAGGCTGATGAGTGTGATAAGTGCTATCCAAAAGGGGAAGCCTACTAAGCATGAGATTAAAAGTGATAGTTTGTACTTCCATGGTAGGATATGTGTGCTAGATGTGGAAAAGTTAAAGAAGTAGATTTTACAAGAGGCTCATAGTGCTCCATCTGCTTTGTATCCTAATAACACCAAGATGTATCAAGATTTGAAGATATCCTATTGGTGGCCTAGTATGAAGAGGGATATATTAGAGTTTGTGACCAAGTGCCTTACATGTTAGCAAGTGAAGGTAGAGCATCAAGTTCCATCTAAATTGCTTCATCCTATGGCAATTCTGAAATGGAAATGGGATAAGTTCACAATGGATTTTATTGTTAGTTTACCTATGACAAGGAGCAAATGTGATTCAATTTGGGATGTGATGGATCGGTTAACTAAGGTTTCTTATTTCATACTAGTGTGGATGGACTACTCTTTGGAGAAGCTTGTTGTATTGTACATTGATGAGATTATCAGATTGCATGGATGTCTTCAATCATATTAGATCAGGATCCAAAGTTTACATCGAGGTTTTATAAGAAACTTCATGATGCCTTGGTACTCGATTGAGATGGCAGTTCATCCTGAAACTAATAGTCAGTCAAAAAAAGTCATTCAGGTAACTTTTAATACTTGAGTGATTTTAATGTTAAGTTATGTTTAACGCTTATGTTAAGTATGGTTTTAGATGCTTAAAGATATGCTGAGGAGTTGTGCTATTGAGTTTAAAGGTAGCTGTGATCGCTAGCTATCATTGGCAAAGTTTGCTTACAACAATAGCTATCAAGCAAGTTTAGGCATGGTTCCTCATG
Organism: Hura crepitans; assembly: GCA_948208565.1. Classification (NCBI taxonomy): domain Eukaryota; kingdom Viridiplantae; phylum Streptophyta; class Magnoliopsida; order Malpighiales; family Euphorbiaceae; genus Hura; species Hura crepitans. The sequence goes on along the minus strand of CANXYI010238324.1, from coordinate 2,676 downwards.
TGGCATTGTATGAAAGGAAGTTTAGAACCCTTTTATGCTAAAACGAGCGAAGTGAATCTAAGTATATGGGACTAGATTTGATCAAAGATGTAAAAGAGAAAATAAGAATCATCAGAGATAGATTGAAAGCTACTTCTGATAGAGAAAAGTCATATGCTAATATGAAGAGAAAAGATGTTCAATATTGTAGATGCCTCACTTTTTGGCCTATAATGATAACCAGTGACAGGCTTTTAAGCAACAACATAAGCCCCTTTAAAAATCTAGTATGCATGAACTAGCTTGCCATTAGTTCGCATAAAGAAACCTCAACTAGGTCTATGCTAGCTTAACTAACTCTATCAAGCCCAAAGCCCATGGTCCACCGGACAAGTCTAAGCCTATGTCCACACAAACTAACTCAAACCTAGCATAAAGCCTATGGACTAGTAAGAAAGCATATAACTTAGGTCCGTACAGACTAAGCAGTCCAAGTCCACATGGACTTGCCAATGTGAAAGCTTCTAAAAGTGAGGAGTCCCTATCTAGAATCTATCTCCCAATACTAAAAGGACTCTATCACTTCTAGATAAGAGACTCTTAACCCTAAGCCTATAAATACCCTTTTTTGGGTATGAATAGAGAGAGGCAAATTCACAGTAGCCAAAAACCTTTTTCTGAGAGTTCATGCAAGAACTCCAATTAGGATAGAATCTACTAGTCCTTTAGCCAATACTTAAATCAATTTTATTTTAAACCTCTACACTTTGTGTTACTGTATAAGAGCTTAATATCAAGGTAAGGTCTGAGGCCTCCTACTATATATTAGCACATTCATTTACTATTCATGTGGGCCTATGATTGGCTATCAATGAGGTGATCCTTAGTGATCTCTATATTGGTCATAGAAGTATGTCATCCATATAAACTACCCTGTTGTATGTAAATAGACTCTTGGCATGTTATAATTGTTCTGTTATCTTGATTATAGATATGCAAATTAAACTTTGAGTATGCATATGTCCACATGGACTCTCTCTCTCACGAGAAATGTAGTCTGAATAAACCTAAATCCAGTACTGTTTTGGTCATTCTTCACAAATAATACTTGTCATATGCCATGTTTGTACACGCACACATTGATGTATTACATGATTAACACATGAATATATTTAATGTCTAGAACTAGCATGTAGTCCACATGGACTCCCTCTCATGAGGAATGTAATATGTACAAATGTTTAGCATTTACATAAGTCTATCTTAACATATAATCTGCATAGACCCCCTCTCATAAGGAATGTGGTCCACACAAATAATGTGTTTTCCTACATGTCTACCTCTATTTGTATTCCTCACGGACTCCCTCTCACGAGGAAAGTAGCCCGAATAGACTTATATATGTGACCTTAAATTTGCCTATATGTAAACTTATATATCATCCATAAACAGCAATGCTTATGTCACTTCATAAATGCTTCATGGCATAAATCATGGCCCATTCATATTCATGTTATATTACCTAATGACTTTGTCTTTTAAGGTCCTTATGGGCTATTGCATATCATTTCTAACCTTTTTCTTTGAGATGGTTATAAGTGACCAATCTAGTTAAAGTAGAAAGTTCGAATTGACCTAGTCTATCACACCGGTATCAATCCACACAGACATATGCCAAAGCTCTATGGAGTCCCCATGGATCTAATGATGATGGGTAGGACTAGTTTCATGTTATGGACTATTTCCTTTAGTTCTATACTATTTTTATTTCATTGCTTATTTTTGGGGTTGTAATAGGTAGTTAATAACTTGTTTTACATGCCAAATGCCTAACTTCACATCAAAAGGTTTTCTATCTAATTAATTGGTGTTTTCCAACAAAAGTGGTTTTGAGTTTTATTTAATCAAAAGTCATATTAAAAATGTATTTTAATAAAAGCTAATCTCCTAGAGATGGGAGTTAGGTAGTTACCACTAATTGCTATGGAATTATGGGTAATTGTTAGGTTAAATAACAAATAATCAATGACCCAATTTCTGGATGTGCAATATGATTACTATGTTGTATGCTTTAAATACTACAAATTTACTTCTTATACATGAAAAGGTGACATGAATATTTAAATTACAATACATGCTTCCTTGATATGGAATTGATAAACATAACAATATAAAAAGAAGGCATATTATTGGGGCATAAATAAGATTTGAATTCCGAACGTTTTTGTAATAGAAGATCAGAGGTCTTAGCGTAAAGGCTAGGTGGTGACTCCCAAACACTAAACCACTCTCGTCCTCAATAAAAATACATATTTTCTCTACATTGGGGACTCTACTGGGGACTGAGAATCTCAATTTTAAAGTGCCTAAATAATATGCCATCTAATATTCTAATTTTTATAAATCATATGCATTGTATCTTATATAAACTATGTCCCTTTTACCCTAGATGGTGTTATGAACCATGACTCTTTTTTTCATTCAAGAATGGAGAAGTACTAACATATCCATTACTCACAAGCCTCGTGCCTTTAGGTACATAAAAAGATAAACTAATCAGTCATTATTATCCTTAATTAGAAAGACCTATTAGGAGGGACCTCCACTTATAGGAGCCATGAGCCTTTTGACTAAGCCATGAACCTATATAGTTAAGCCTAGCAACTTTCCTTAGGTTATATGACCCTAAGAGCTTGT
>CANXYI010238322.1:0-10473 GCA_948208565.1 Hura crepitans | reverse complement strand
AGTTCAATTTAATTAATTTTATTTTTATAGGATAAAAATCGAAACAATCAAAATTTTCAAAATGCGTTGTTTTGAAGTTTTTATAAATAAAAAAATAAAAATATATAAAATTTTTTATTAATTTAATTTTTCTGTTCGATTTTACCTGAATTCATTTTGTTAAATTTCATCATAATAAAAAATTCGATTTAATTTTTAAATTTTTCAAATTTTAATTTTTAATTTTGAATCGAATCAACTATTTAAACACTTAAATATGATCATTAACAGCCCTAAACTTCGCCAACCACCATCTTCATTAATAGCTAAGCACAAGATAACAACAAATGCATACGGATTTGAATAATTACCATCAACCACATCAATTGTCAATTCATTTATTTTCCTATGTGGCAAATGGACCGTCTCAACAAATTTTCATTAATTATCTAATTCATGAGAAAAAAAAAACATAAAAAAGAGAGCTCTTCATAAATTCTCTCACTATTCGCTTTATAATATATACAGATAAAGAAGGAAAATAATTTTTTTGTCAAATAATTAACAGTCATTTCTGTGTAACTTGTAATTGCACAAAAATAATTTTTTTTTGTTTTTGTAAAATAGTATGTAAGTTTTTTCTTAGCGCTTGAAAATGTGTTTTACCTCTATTATATAGTTCATGTGTGAAGATATTTCTTTAATTATGCATTCCTAAAGAATATCATCAAATTTTATTATAAAGACACTTTTTTTATCGAAATCATTGCTATTTAAAAGTCTAATATTAAAGGTGTTCACTAATAAAAAAAATTAGAGCTGCTTTTTTTGAAAAAAAGATTTATAAAAAATAGAAAATGAAGATTATGTTTACATTGTATAATTTTTTTAATTTTAAATACAAAATTTAAAAAAACGAATTTAAGATTTTTTATATATATTATGAATTATGAAAATAATTATTTTTATAAGTTATTTATTTATATTTTATTTTTAATAATTTTTTTAAATAATATCATATTATTTAAATTGTTTGATATGATCTATTTACCAGATTTCCCATTTATAATACCAATCTCAATTTACTTAATATTGAAGGAATGATATTAAAAAAAAAAACTTAGAAAACAGTAATAGTTCTTTATCAACAGCAAAATGAGAGAACTTTGACTATCTGCACCAAAAGGCCACTGCCAATAATAATATAAAAAATCCCAACGGTAAAGTTGAAGGTCTGAAGGTTGTTTTAGTAAATTGATATGCCTAAACCAGGACATCATGGGTTAAAACTCAATATAATATTTGTACTGTTGCCCTGTGTCGATAACTTTATACCCCTAAATGGCCTAAAATACCCTTGTTCTTTCCTCTTATTTACCTCTGCAAGATATTCAACACTAACGTCACACTTTTCCTCAGCAACAAAACAAATTTCTCACTCTCCAGCTGGGAATCCAAAGTTTCTCTCTTTCGTTTCTTCTTCTCTCTCTAAAAGCTCTCTCTTTTCTCTCCTTGTGATGCTTTCCTCTTTTGGGTTCTCTGCAACTTTTCTTTGTTGAGCTCTTCTTTGCAGAGAGCCCGAAGACCATGCAATTTATCTGCCTCAGAGTAGTCTTTGTGTATAAATCTTTAGAAACTTTGCTTTTCTAGTTTTGTTTTTCCCTTTTGGGTTCTAATTTGATGAATGGTTGTTGATCTCATTGAGGAGGAGGGTAAAGATCGGTTTTTTGAGCAACAATGAAGTCTTCAACTCGGCTTGATTCGGCTGTTTTCCAACTCACTCCAACTAGGACCAGGTATTGTAATTTTTCCTTTAACACCTTGCCGATGCATGCGGCTTATTTTGTGCATAAAACTACTTTTATCCTGTATCTTTCTGTGTGCTTTATTGCTCTTTTCTTTAACTACAGAGAAAAGTTTATTATTTGGGCTGTGAAGCTATGCTTTCTTTACTGGGTTTATTAATTATTGCTATTATTAGAATACCCTTTTTGTTTGACAAGCGATCTAAATTGGTGATCAGTAATTGTTCAATTTTTGGCATTTGACATTGTTACATACCGAATTCTACTATGTAATTAAGCTTTTCAGTTCATTTGATTCTCTTTTTTTTTTTTGGCTTATATATCTTGTTTTAAATCGTGTTGTTAAGAACATTGCTCTAATGAACCTCAATTTGATTCACTATTGAAAGTTTTGTTAGCAATATTAAGCTATAGTAGTTCCCTTTCTGTTTTTGCCCTTTATTTCCTTAGTTCTTTTTCCTGGTGATTTATGTGTTTAGAATTTTCCGTTGGTTCTGTATTTTAGAGTTTAATGCATCGGCCATGAACTGCTATTGATTGAAAATGTTAGTGTCTAGATAGTCTATCAGTAAAGTTCAATTGGGTTTTCGCATTTATACTATGAAAAGTTGATTTTTTTTTTTCCTTATATTTTATCAGGTGTGACTTGTTTATATCTGCCAATGGAAGGTCAGAGAAGATTGCTTCAGGTTTGGTTAATCCATTTCTTGCCCATTTGAAGACTGCACAAGATCAAATGGCCAAGGGTGGTTACTCAATTATTCTCGAGCCAGAGCCTGGAAGTGATGCGACCTGGTTCACAAGAGGAACGGTGGAAAGGTTGTACCTGTTATTTCATGCTGCCCTCTTATTCTATCATTTGTTTGCTCTGGCCTTTTCCAAATTAGATAATGTCGTGAAGTTTCAGGTTTAGTGATTGCCATTTGGAAATGGCAGCAATTTTCGGACTTCACGAAACTAGATCTCATAATGTTTTGATAGAATGCTGGATTTTACCAACTGGTACAATTTATAATCTTTGTCCTAATTTTGTAGCTGGGTTTAATCTTGGATGAACTTTTCTTGAGTAACGGCATTTTAAGTTTGCCTTTACATTCAATTTTCTAAGTACAAATGTTTTATCCATGTAGGATACCCTGACATTGGCATTGTAAACTAATATGACATTGCTTCATAGGTTTGTTCGTTTTGTGAGCACTCCGGAGATCTTGGAACGGGTGTACACCTTAGAATCTGAGATCTTGCAGATTGAGGAGGCAATTGCAATTCAAAGTAACAATAGCATAGGGTTAGACATGGTAATTGACATCTTTTTGGAATCTTATGATATTGAAATCATATACTAGAATTTGATTTCAGTTTCCACCTGTTCCTTAGGTAGAAGATCATCAAAAGAAATCAGTGGAACGCATTGAAGGTACATTGGAGAAGACATCTTATTGCATATTTCCTAACTTCATGAACATAACTTTTTAACCTAATGGGAACTGTTTCACATGTTTGTTTTTTGAATATTTAGTTTCTATCAACTGTATTTTTTTGCTGTTTGCTTGTTTTTCAGCTCCCTTGCTCTCATGTTAGGATGAGGGACGAACTTTAGATATATTATCTGTAGGTTAGGTTTTATATGCTTTCTAGACATTCCATCATTTAATTGCTGTCATATAGTGCATTTTGCATATTGTACATCACAATGCCTTTTAATATAAGAAAAGATACTGATAAATATAAGCTTCTAGCTTTGTGATATTTCTTTTGGTTTGGAATTATACTGGATGGTTTTTTACAGGGGGCAGGCCTCTACTAGATTCTAATGAGAAAGCTATTGTTCTTTACACGGTAGGTTGGGCAGTAGATAATCTCATTGCATAATTGAGCCTTTTAATTTCTTTAATTTAATCTCTTTGTTTTACCTGGCAGCCTAGTGCACATCCTCCTGAAGCAAATGGGTCAACATCACAGGAAGAAAACTCAAAGTACGTATTTTGCATTACCCTAATGTTAACATTAATGTTAACATTTTTAATTATGAAAGTGGTGATTTATAATTATCTGGTGATAACTTAAAGTTATGAAAGCATTTGATAGTGGTTGTTTGGTGATTACTATCATGTGCAGTGAGATAAATGAAAAAAGAAGTCAACTTTTTACAATTTTCATTAGCGCAAACGCTGATTACTGTGATTTGTTCTGGAATTCAAAAACAATTGTTCATCTGACTTGTTTCTTGTGTCATTAGAGTTCAGCTTATGAAAGTTCTGGAGACACGCAAAAGTATGCTACAGAAAGAGCAAGGCATGGCTTTTGCACGTGCTGTGGCTGCTGGTTTTGACATTGATCACATGGCGCCTTTGATGTCATTTGCTGAAAGTTTTGGGGGTTCACGCTTGATGTAAGCAGCATAATTTTGCATTCATCATGTTTTTCTTTATAAGATACTCCCTCCGTCCCACTTTAAGTGTCCCATTTGAGATTACCTTGGGAATTAAGGAAAATGAGTGAAAACTCTTAATTTTAACAAAACACATTATCAGTTGACTAAATTGCCCTTTTCTAATTCCAAACGCTATATTTAATTTTCTACAAGATCAATGCTACATTAAATGCATAAGACATCATAAATACGGGCAGAATTGTAAACCTCTTATTAAATATTTTCTTAAATTCCTAAATGGACACTTAAAGTGGGACCAAAAAAAAAATCTTCAAATGGGACACTTAAAGTGGGACGGAGGGAGTAAATATTATTTTCTCTACCTATTAAGGTGCTGCAAAATTTTTATGTCCATGAGAATCATCTCTAGTGTGGTTTTGTTATTCAATCTGAACAGGGATGCTTGCATGAGGTTCAAGGATTTGTGGAAAAGAAAACATGAAACTGGTCAATGGGTTGAAATTGAAGCAGGTGAAGCAATGTCTAGCCGATCAGACTTCTCTGCGATGAATGCATCTGGCATTGTTCTTTCTAGTGCAACTAGCAAGCAGTGGCCTGGAACTCCAGAGAATAATGGGAAAGCAGGTGTTGAATCAGGTGCGGGTACAAGCTAATAATAGAATAAGCTCCCAAAATATTTACTTTATGGACTAGAAACCTGAAAATTTTCTGACCAGCAAGCATGTTCGTTAAATGAATGGTAGAAGGTTGACTGCTTTCTTATGAGTCTTCTAGTTTAATTTATCATCATAATTTTAGGAATAATTGCAAACTTGATTCCAACTTTTGGCTTTTTTCGAAGAATTTCTGCGTCTAGTGGCTCCTGTATATTCGCCACATCTCTAAACTGTTTAGTTTTCAACTAGGAAACAAGCAAAGGGTTCCAAGTGTTTTGAAATCACTGAAATGATAATTCGGGATTTCAGTTACAAAAAATACCTTAGGGTTTCAATTGTAATGAACCCTGGAAGTTGGGGTCAATTTTGTAATTATTCCTTTTTCTTTTTAATTTTGTAGCATCATATATCATTTGTGCTCGCATTCCTGCTTCAAAATTCAAATTGACAATGAAAAGTTGTCCACTTATGTTCTAGATGAAAAGCCTCCTACAGATCAACAACCATCTCCTGGCAACCAAGAATATTTTCAAGGACAGTTTCCACAGCCAATGTTCCCTGCTTGGCCTATTCATTCTCCGCCTGGTACATTGCCTGTCTTCCAAGGATACCCTATGCAGTGCATTCCTTACTATCAAAACTATCCAGGAAATAGCCCATTTTTTCCGCCACAACATCCGTCAGATGTTGGTCAAAGAAAAGGTCTAAGAAGACAATCCATGGATAGTGGGGATGGCAACACTGATCATGAAATTGAGGAGATGGATGTGGAGTCGGAGAATGGAACTTTAGGAACTCGAGAACCAGGGAGGAAGTCCAGTCGATCAAGTAAAAAGAAATCTGGCACTGTTGTCATTCGGAACATCAATTATATCACTTCCAAGAGGCAGGAATCATCTAGTGGTGAATCACAGTCAGCTTCTGGTTCTGAAGCTGATGAGAAAGATGATTTATTGGCAACAACTTCAAATGTTAAGCACAAGAACTCTCATAGCTCCTCAAAAAAGAGAGGAAGCCAGGCAAAATATACTGATAAGTTGGACTTATTGGATAAAGAAGGAGCAAATAATGGGAATGAGGCAGATGGTGGAAACTGGCAAGCATTTCAAAGTTTTTTGCTGAAAGGTGCTGATGATGCTGAACGTGGTGTAGACAAAGATGTGTTTGCAATGGAAAAGGACATCCGAGTCAAAAGGAGACAAAATAGAGCAGGTCATGATCCGTTACTTTCCGATGGACGAGGTGTAGATGATAATGAGGAAGGGAATATGACAGATATGCAGAGAATTAGTGGAAACTTGGCTCGCATGAAAAGGGTTTCAAATGATGAATCATTGCTGTTACGACAAATGGGATCTATTGATGGTGGAAGCTTTGTGGATGGTCACATGGATATGCAATCTGCAGAAGTAGATGGCAGGAGAGGAAGATGTGGGTCAGCAAATGATGATTTTGTGATACATAGACGTGAAAACCTGTCAGGCAATGTGTCTTCAGATCCATTGGCTGTGAATGGATTTGTGCATCCAAGAAAGAATTTGGAAAAGTGTTCATTACATAATATGGATGATGATTCTTTTATGGTTTCAATGAGATCAACCTCAATAGATCTAGTTGGAACTGATGGAAGACACCCAATTGACATGGATTCAGAGTTCCCATCATCCCGAATAGAAAACTCCTCTAAGAGTCAAGTCAAATATGAGCCGGATGACTTAAGTTTGGTGCCTGAACGTGGGACAGAAAAAGGGACAGTTGGTTATGATCCTGCCTTGGATTATGAAATGCAGGTTCAAGCTGAAATTGGTAAAAGTAAGGCGACAGTGACGAGTGTTAGGCGAGGCTCTAAAAAGGTAGACAAGGACCAGAAATCAAAACTTGTTCCTGATACTTCAGATAGAAAGAAGATGGTGGGACCAATAAGGAAAGGAAAAGCTTCAAAGTTGAGTCCTCTGGAGGAAGCTAGAGCACGAGCTGAGAGGCTAAGAAACTATAAAGCTGATCTCCAGAAAATTAAGAAAGAGAAGGTACGCTTCCTGTCCTTTGCATGAGCACTTACCTTCAGATTGTAATGTAGAAATAATTGCAATATAGTAGTTGTTGAGCTAGCTACATCTACTATATTGTCATCTCTTCAGATATGATTTGTTTCTTTGGGCAGCAAATCCACAAGGTTCATTTAACAGCTTCTGTATATTAATCCCATTAGTTTCTTTCTTTTATTTTTTGTAGGAAGAGCAGGAGATAAAACGTCTGGAAGCTTTGAAATTAGAGAGGCAAAAGAGAATTGCTGCCAGAGGTAGTTCTCTTCCTGCTCAGCCACCTTTGCTGCAAACGAGAAAACAATTGCCTGCAAAACTTTCTCCAAGCCCTCACAAATCATCAAAATTCAGTGATTCAGAACCTGGATCTTTATCACCTCTGCAAAGGTTCCCAATCAGGACCATCTCAGCTGGGTCTACTGAATCTCTGAAAGCATCAAAATCTGGCAAATCGAGTACTAGTATTCATTCTGTGGGTAATAGATTCAGCCGGTCAGTATCATCATTGCCAGAACCAAAGAAAGAGAATAGTAGTATCACATCTGAAACGAAGGCATCTATGGCCCGAATTAGAAGATTATCAGAACCCAAAATGAGCAGCAGCAATCATGTTACCTCGGATAAGCCACGAAAAACTGAATCTGTATCAAAATCAAAAGTATCAGGTGCACCTGAAAGCAAGAAAATATCGGCAATTGTGAACTATGATAAAAACAAGACTGCATCTCTGCCAGAATTGAAAATTAGAACCACGAAAAGATCTGATGCTTCCAATAGCATATCAGCAGCTAAAGAAATACCTCAGAAGGTGAATGAAATTCAGTCTAATACCACTTCGGAAGATGCTGAACTAAAGAGAAACAATAACAAAATGTCAAATCAAAGTGATGGAGATGACAATCCAATAATTGAAAAAACAGTGGTGATACAAGAAAGTGAGAAGCCCTCAGATCCTTTCGTACAGACAGAAGAAAATGCTGGGGCAAATGGGCTTTCTAGTAATTGTATTGCAGGAGAAAACCCTGAGAGAGTGTTAAACTATGCAGCTATACGAGCACCGGTTTCTCCACCTAACATAAATGGGGTTGACAAAGAACCGAGCAAGTTACAAGGGCCACCTGGTGCATCGAAGGTATCTCAAAGTTGCATGACCAAATCTTCTTTACATATATTGTTATTAATGTGATTTACAATAATATTCTATGGGATTCAATATTCATTTCAGTAGATAGTATTCAATTTCAATTTATCAAACATGTCTAGTTGAAATCTTATAAACTGTCATTATATTATTGAGTTATAGGACCTATTACAAAATAATAACCTGTCTTTATGGATTTTACTGAAGCAGAGTTATACATTCCTTAAAGGTAACAGTTGCAGTCTGAACAAATGTGATGATCCATTGCTGTTATCAGTTTTTGCTTGTAGATGAAAGATTTAAGTTTTATTCAGAATAATTTCGCATTTGTTTTTGAAGGTGGTAGGGGAAATTTGCCTAATGATTTGATGATTTCTTTAACGTAAAATCTCTTGCTATCAGGTCATAACTGAAAATGGAAATAATATGGAGAAAGAATTTCCAAAGCCTTTGAGCATATTATCTTCTGAGAAACCATACCAGGCTCCTTTTGCTCGGGTTTCTTCAATGGAAGATTCAAGTACCAGAAATTCTGAGTATGGCAAAGCACCTCCAACAAGCCTACAGACAGCAATAACAGATACAGAGATTGTCAAAGCTCGTGTATCTGATCCCAAAACCTTTAAATTAGAAATAATCCCTGAAGTGTTGGATAAACCTCAGGCAAAGGAATCATCAAGAGGGTTTAGACGGTTGCTGAAGTTTGGGAAAAAGGGCCATAGCTCTGGTGAACGGAATTCTGAGTCAGATAACGTCAGTTTGAATGTTCCTGAGGTAGATGATAGTGTTGCAAATGTTGCTTCCTCAAGTGAAGGTAACTACATTTTACCATGTAACATCTGATTAATTCCTATCGGTTGTGAGTTCATGAATGAAGTTTGTTAACTAGACTAGTCGTGAAAATTCAAAATGTTTTAAAGATCAAAGCTTTTGATGATTAGTAATGTCTGCTCCCCAACCTGACCATCTTTTTGGTTCTTATCTCTAGTTCATACACTGAAGAATCTAATCTCTCAAGATGAGACTCCTACTGGTGGCACTACTCATCAAAAGAGTAAGCTCTAACTATTTGATTAACCTTTTTCTTTCTGTTCTTTAATTTCACATGTTTCTAAGAACAACAATTCTCTTCTGCAGCTTCTCGCCATTTCTCCCTGTTATCGCCCTTCCGAAGCAAGACCAGCGAGAAGAAGCTGAGTACTTGACCATGTGAATGCTTTCAAATTTGATGGTGAGGAAGCTACAATGTTGTCTTAGACTATTTGGGTCGTGAACATTGATTGCTCCATTGTGTAACAAGAAAGAAAATGTGTTTCTGTACATTTGATATCTGTATATTCATGTTCAATTTCAATTTCAAAGATCTTACAATGAATCAGGTTCTTAACTTGTTCCAAGTTGTATTCAATTATTTCTTGTGACCATAGTTTTGTACTTTGTGCCCTTTGCAGCCTTGAAAATGACCTTAGTGCCGCAGAGCTAAAGTTGGTATTTGTATTTTCCCGAAGCATCGAAAAATGTTGAAAATTTTGGAGCTTCTGATGTAGACTTTGGTATTATCCTTAAGACCTACCTAGGTTTGGTGAAGGGCTCTCATGTTCTTTGGACTTCTAGTTTATACTCTGGCAAGATTCTCTATCCTTGTTTATACTTACAATGGTTTGTTCTGTAGAGAATTTTGTTGGAAATCCATTACTCAAAACTGAGAATATTGAATGAAACATGGATTGCATGCTCTAATTTAAAGGTAAAATGTTATTTGAAAATGTTTATATTTCTTTTGCATCTAGAGTACATGATAAGTTGATAATATATTTAAAAAAAAGAAACAGCTGGATGATTAATCAAAGCGAATAACAACACAAGAAATGTTGCTTTTGGTCATTCTACTTAAAGCCTCATTGGCCAAACACTCAGCAGCTTCTTGTGGATCCTGCAGGTGCCTTGTGAGATTCACAGCTTCTTGACTCTTCATCACCTAGACATAGTTTTACAGAATTATCATTGGAACCTCCTTTTTATCCCTTAACAGAAATGGAAAAATTGCATCCTCCAACGAGCATTTGTCATTTTTCTTACTTTAGATTCATATGGCTATGATTCGGAATTTAAGTTACCAATCTAATAGTTCTGAGTATGGCTTACCTCCCAGACGCCAGCGCTTGCTATGATGACAAACTCAGTATCAGGATCAATCCTTTCAGCTCCCACGATGAGCTCCAAGCTTTTAGAACGCTTACTTGCTGCTGTTTTTGGAGAGTTCCACGCCAATTTGCGCACTTCAACAAAGATAGGTACGCGTTCAATATCATATTCAAAATTGCTTACAAACACATTTAATAATCATCATCAAAATAGCTGCATTCAAATGATATCAGTACTACTAAGTCAAAGCTGATTGAGACGATTTCTTGGCCACTAAGTTGAAGTTTATCGGTTTTTATACCTGAGAAAA
>CANXYI010238246.1:0-12836 GCA_948208565.1 Hura crepitans | reverse complement strand
TCTGATTTTTTATGGGCTTTTAATAGGTTTAAAAGGCTTTAAATTAGAGTAATTATTAATCCAAAATAGGGCCTAGGAGTACCACATAAGATTAATAAAAGTGGGATTAAATCAAATTGCACATAAGCCTATTAAAAGGCTTATGCGCAGAGGACAGAAAGGGGCCTAATTGGGATGCCCATTGTACTCCAAATTAGGGCTGATTTTGAGTGTCAAAATCTGACCTTAAAAGGGTTTATTTAAAGTATAAATAATCCTTATAGCTATAACCACCATACGCACATTTTCTATAGCAGAAATTGTCGCATAGAACAATTGAAAACACAAAAATTTCTTCTTCTTCCTTTATTAGCTTAAAAATCCTACTAGTACCTAGATTTTCAAGTTGCTCTCTTCTAAGAACTTCTTGTGTGGATTACCTTAGAGGTGTTCCAACTGAGAATCACTATGGTTTGTGACAATCCGGTGAGAAGAGTAAAAGAAAAGGAAAGCTGCATATAGGAATCGTGTAAAGAATTTATGGTAAATTCTTATTTTGTGATTTCCTCTAATATAATTTTTTTTCAATTTTTTGATGTTCTAACCTTTGTTGGGGTTCCATGGATGCTTTTATTTCCATTATGCATGAGTCCATGGAAACTAACAGATATTAGTTAGACACTACCTACACCTCTCAGCATTTATTAATAAACAATTATAAAAGCATAACCAGAGAAACAAGTTGACTTGTTGAGGACCGTTTAAAGAGTAAAATGTTTTCCAAATGTTGTTAAAAGTATTCAAATAATCTAAAATATAAAAAGGTTATAAGCTGAAGTAAGAGTGAAAAGTTCACTAGTGAAATTTTTCCAAATGAAAAAAATCCCACCTATAGAAGCTGTAGGGGGACAGTGCATTATAATATTATCAATAGTTTACTTGGGTAGAAATTGCAATAAGAAATTTGCATCCTAATTTATAATATGCATAATCACATCTATAACCCTCTAATGATGGTAATAAGAAGGAAGAGGCCTGACAATAATGTGCGAGAGAGGCTAATTACCGAACCAACAATCATTTAAAGAGATACCGAATTACCATTACTTACAGACTAGTATGCGTTGTTCCTGACAAAAGACCACATGTCACACATAGCTTCCCACAAAGTGGAGGATTTGTTATCTACCAAGTGAAACTCAGGGTTATAAATAGAAATACCATAATTTCCTTAATAAACGCACACCTATAAAGCATTTGGATCCTTTAAAAAGTGCCTGTAAAGTTTGGCAATAAAAGCAAGATTATGAGTTTTAAGCTTTTTAACTCTAGCACCACCATATTCCTTTGGTTGACAAACTTTATACCAATTAATGAGAGGAGTTTTTCTCTCCTTTAAAATTGAACCCATATGAAATTTCTACACAGTTGATCAATTTTATCACAAACACCTTTAGGGATTACAGTTGTGTTCATGACATAAATTGGAATACCCATTAAACTGAGTTGACTAGAGGGATACCCCTACCAAGGGAAATAGAGTTTGCTTTCCATCAGCTTAACCTTTTCTTGACCTTCTCTACCAAATATTCACAATACTTTTTCATAATTTAACCATGGAGAATAAGAACACTAAGATAAAATCCTAAATTGTCAATCCATTTATAACCCATAAGGCTACTAATAAACTCGACTAAAGATCTACTAACATTTTTAAAAACAAAAAAGTTGTCTTCTAAAAACATTCTTTCTCACCTGAGTAAGCATAAAAGTCCTGAAGAACAACCATTATTACATTCACATGGCCTAAAGATGATTCCGCAAAGAGAACTAGATCATCTATTAAAAAAAATGAATGAGTAAGAGGAATACCATGACTACCCATGCAACTAGGTCTTTATAAACCATTATTAATTGCTTTATTTATCCCTTGAAATAGTCTCTTCATGGACAAAAAGAAAAGATAAGAAGAATGCGGGTCACCTTGATGAACACCTTGATGTTGGCTTAAAAGGATCCAAAAGCACAACATTATAAATAATCCTAGTAGAATTGACATCCTAACAATTAAGCAATAAATGAACAAGATCAAGGAACCCTACATCAACTAGGGTGTCATAAATAAACTCCCACTATCTATTATAGGCATTTTCAATATTGACTTTGATCACAATCTAGCTTTGTTCTCCGGTTTTATTTCTCATAGCATGCACCACTTCTTGGATAATTATAATATTATTAATAATTTAGCAATTAGCACAAAAATTGACTTGACTAAGACAGACAAGGTTGGTCAAACTTGGGTTAATTCTATTAATGATCACCTTCATAACAACCTTAAAGAATATTGGCAACAAACTGATAGGTCTTATATTAGAAATCACACCAAAAGGACTTTTCTTAGGAATAAAAGTGATAATGGCTCTATTTACTTCCTTATTGAAGCTATCACCTGTAAAATAATCTTTCACAAAATCATAAAAGAGAAGTTTTGATGACATCCCAATTTTTTTGAAAAAAAGTAGCATAAAACCTATCATTGCGTAAGCTTTAAATGGCTTCATGTCAAAGAGTGCAGTTTGAACTTTATCTTTGAAAAGTACTCGAGACAAAGTTACAAAATCAGAGAAGGAAATAAGCAAAAATTTTTCATGAATAAGATAAGGAGGAGCTATATCAACATCTTTTATAAAAAGGTGTTTGTAGAATGAAACCAATGGTCAAGAAGAGCCTCATTATTAAAACACCATTCCTCTAAAGAAGTCTTCAATCCTTTAATTCTAGATTTAGCCCTCCTAGTTTTATGTTTGGTATGAAAGTAAGTTGAATTTCTATCACTAAGCTTTGATCCACTTTGCATTTGATTTTTATTTCCAAAACAACTCTTCTTAATTCAAAATAGTGTTATACTCCAGCCTTAAGTCATCTTCTAACTTTGAAAGAAAATCAAATTGCCTTTTCTCTAATGCCATTTGAATTCCCTTTAAACGAGACAAAATTTTATTTTTTCTATAAAAAAACATTACCAAGGATTCCCTTATTCCACCTAGAGACCTTCTTAACAAAAACTTTCATAGCTGTTGAAATACCTAAAGAGGCATCCCAAACTTTCTTTAACAAAATCCTTAAACTGGGGATATAGAAGCCAAAATGCTATAAAATGAAAATAAGCTGGAGTCTTACTATGTTGATTATGCCCAAGGCAAAGCAAAATGGGTCTATGGTCTAAGGAGACCTGAGATAGATGATTTATAAAAGCCCTTTCAAAGCTAAGGTGCCAAGCAACATTGCAATGGCTTGATCAATTCTCTCTTAACCATAACTCTTTGCCAAGTGAAGAAAGGGCCTCGACACCTTAAATCAACAAGTCCATGAGCATTTATACACCTCTAAAAATTGGGACATAGTTGACTCGAACAATTTGACCCTCTAACTTTTTCATGAAAAAAATAAGAAGGCATTAAAATCCCCCATAACACATTAGGGATAACTCGGTATTAGAAAGAGTAGCCAACTTATCCCAATAAGAATTTCTAAATTGGGCCAAATCAGCGTATACAATAGTCAATAAAAAAACTCATATCATCATTTAACAAAATTTTGAGCACTATCTAGTATGAGAAAAGAAATTACTTCCACCTTAATCAATTTATTCCAAAAAATCCAAAGACCATCTAAAAACCCATAAGCTTCAACTCTAAATGAGAAACCTAATCTTCTTAATAACTCTATCTGCTCTAACTCTACTTATACATATTTCAAGCAAAGCAAGCATATTATTAATCTTTATTAAATACTTCACTACACTAATGGTGTTATTAGAACCGATACCTTGATAATTCCAAGACATAAACTTATAATCCATAAAGAAAAGAGTTTAATAAAAAGAAACTTAGGACAATAGTCACTATGGATAAGAGTCACTGTGGACCAACATGTGGAGTAGCTTCAATAACCTGAATCCCATGACATCTCGCATCAATAGACTCTGAAACTAGTCATGACTTTAATCTTTATAACCTATTAATAGTACATAAAGAGATAGAATGAGAGGTAGAACTGTTTAGACCACGAGATTCTATCTTTTGGCATTCGACAATTTTCCTTTCTTAAATTTCCTAATTGATAACTTGCTATTTTTTTTTCAAATAGCTCTATTAAGAATAATAGCCAATCAAGAAGCATTCCTAAGCATCTTATGTTAGGAGCAGTGACTGCAACATGCATTTAAGAGTCCAAAATGTTAGAGACTATATTTTTTTTAAGACTAGCATTAGCAATAACTATAAGAATAACAGAAGAATTTTCCACTTTATCAGAGAAGTAACAGTTTGACCACTAATTACAGGGGTTGTTTGAACCACATTGGATAGGACATCTAAGTTCTCATTATTTACTATTCTAGAGGCTACTTTAATCTCCTTCAAAGGTTAAGTTTTATGGGAATCTTCGACTGCGATCTTGTTTGTAAGATTAGCCTTTATCATAGTGCAATCCTCCTTTATATAATCATTAAAAAGTGGATTAGCAATTGGGCCACTTTCTTGAATGTTATCCTTTATGTTATCCAAAACTACATAGTGAAAAGAAGAAGCTTTTTCATATCTTTGACCAGTTCCACCCTTATTTTGTAGAATTGGATATAGGTTTTCTCTTACCTTTACATTGAACCATTATCTATTGCCCATATAGTTATTTTTCTGAAGGCTCTTCTTTTATAACATCAGCACTATTCATAAATCCTTCTAACATGAAAGCTCTTGGATTATTTGTTCTAGAGTTCTTGCTAGACTTAATAGCGTAAATACACCAAAATATGGTATGCCTACATCGTCCACAATGAAAACAAAATTTTTAGAAGTCTTTCATATTCAATTCTCTTAGTTTTGCTTTTGAATTTGGATGAAGATGCAAGAGGTTTTTGAAGATCAATCTTTATTGCTAGCAAGCAAATTTCCCCTATTACATTTCTCTATGTTATAATCTATGCACACAATGCTAACAACCATGTTAGTGATTTGCCTTAAAACTCTCTTATGGTAAAGATGTATGTGCATACTAAGAATATGGATCTAAGCTATAACTGATGAGATACCTATAGTGGTTTGTGTTGAAATCCTAGTTCCACACTTAAACAATAAGATAGTGTCCCAATTCCATCCATGACCACCTAAAAGAGCATCCATATAATCTTCATACTTAGAAAATTGAGAAAGGAAAAAAAATTTTCCTCCGTATAAATCACTTTATAATCCCTCTTAAGTGCCCAAAGCTTGTCTATCTTATCACACAACAACTTGTAGCTAATGTCTTTGTTGATGACCTTTACCACCATAGACCGTTTCCATCACTTCACTAGCTTTTCCTCTAAGGCATAAAAAAGTTGCAATTTAAGTTTACCAGTAACCTAGGATACTATAATGTCTTTGTCTATATTATTTTGTTCATCATAGCCTTCCTCATCGTCCATCTCAAATTGAAAATCTGATCCCTCTTAATCCATTCTAAAGTCTAAACCATAATTATCATTGCCCATAGGATCATACCCATCTATAATAGGTTTTTACCAAATATCACATCTTTATAAAAGAGATTTTTTTGATACCAGATGGATTGTCCATTTGCTTATCAAAGGACATACATACTTTTTGCAACTCCGATCATTTGGTAGAGAAGGCAGTAGAGCCTTTTCCAAGGCATCATCATGGTCATTTGTTGTTAGGGTTTCAATGTCCGCGGGTTTCTTAGTATAATCAAGTATAATGAAAAAGAATCAACCCATATAATAATATTTATTATTAAATATATATAATTTTGCGATCATCTTTTCTTTTTGTTTTATTAAAAAATGTATTGCACAAATTAATTATGTATTATGTAATTTATTTTTTTATTTAATTTGCTAAATTTCTACATATTTTATTATGACTTATCTTTTTACGTTTTAAAAATTTATTTTGATTTACTTATTATTAAGTTATGTTTAAAACTTGATTTACTTGCTATTATGTTGTGTTAAAACTTTGTTTTGGATGTCAAATTACTTGAAATTAATGTCTATAGATTAATATTTGATTATAAATAATTTTTAATATATTTTTAGTCTCTTTATAGTGCTTTTATCATATATTTTCAATTTTTTATTAATAATTGTATTTTCTAAAAAGGAATGAAAAAATCTAATTCAATTCAATTGAGCACAATAAAAACGATTTAATAATGAATCAATTCAATTCTTTATCTATTTTAATTAAAAACATTAAAAATAAAGCAAACTTGACTAAAAAGTGAAGTATTGCCAAGCACCTCCTAAATTTAAGGATTTAGTTTCAATTTCCTATCTTGCTAATTTGGACTTTAACTGAATGTTATTATTAATAAATTTATTTTTTTATATTTTAACTAGTTACTCGTTTTAAAAATTTTAAATATTTAATTATGAATTCCTTATACATATATTTATGATAATATTAGCAAATTATATTCTAGTAAATTATTTATTTTTGCAGGGAAATTGATATTTATTGACTGATATTCGCTAATAGACAAAATTTACGAATTTTAAATGTAATTCTATATTTTTATATATAATATTTTGGATAAATGTATTAAAGAAATTTGATCAAATATGATCAAATCACTTCAACCATACTCAATTGAAAATCGGATCCAACTATTATTCAATTTAAAATTCCATTTAATATTTGGTCCGTTTTTAAAAAGGCCAGTAAAAGCTCAACCATACAGGGGATCCTGACCAACAAAAAGAAAAAAGTTATTATGGTTAAACCTATCAAACACCCAACAATGCCGCACCCACCTGTCAGCCCCATCACCACCTACACAACAATCCCCATCTCCGCCTCCGGCGTCTTTTCGAGCTCACTGCATAATCTTACCGCTGCTCTCTCTCGCCTCCGCCCGTGGCCCGAACTCGTTCCTTCCGGAGCATTCGACTGCCCAGACTCTTTCGCCGCCGCGCTCACCCGCCTTCATATCAACTTCCGCTACTTTATCATCAACTACACCATTATTGTCTCCGTCTGTGCCGCCTTATCTCTCATTGGTTCCCCCATTTCTTTGATCCTATTAACTTTCATCTTGGCTCTCTGGTTGCTACTCTACTTTTTCAGGGAAGATCCTCTGGTGTTATGGGGCTATCAAGTGAGCGATCGTCTGGTTCTTGGAGCGTTGGTTCTCGTCTCGGTTTTATCGATTTGGATAACTGGTGTCCTTTGGGCTCTAGTTTTGGGGATTTTCATTGGGGTTTTGATTTGTGGAATTCATGCCGTGTTCAGAAATTCGGATGGGTTATACGTTGGTGGACTTGATGGTGCATCTGGACCTGTGATTGTTTCTGTTTCTGGGCATGGTTATGGAGCTGTTTCTTCTTCTGATGGTGGTGAATTTTCCACGTAGGATTGACTTGACCAATTTTCAGAACTGTCATTGTTTTATTCTTTATTGACCCTTCAAAGATTGTGTATTTATTTTTTCATTTGAGGTACTATACTCAATTTTTGTGAGATGTGAGTGAATTTGACAGATTTTCACTCTTTATTTTTTTAACGTCCGAGGTGACAGTTTCTTTCGAACTGAGTCTTGTTGCTTCTTGCTATTTACCTAGTATGATTAGTAATATTAATTTGAATTAGATATCCAAAATTATGCACAATATAGTAAAAACCTATGGATCACAAGAAAGACGGAAACTCGTGGCGCTGTCTTTGTGGAGCAGACAACCTCTGTTTACAGCTCCATTTCCACATGGCCGTCTTTGTTCATTCAGATTCAAACAAAGAAATTAACTATTCTCAACTGCCACTTTCCTTTGTTTCTCTTGCTTGTCCTTTTCATTCCTTTATTTTTGACGCCATATTTTGACAGTATGTCAGTATCTAATTTGTCATTACTTATCAAAGAATCAATCCTCTGATAATTCGACATATTGTATTGCAAGTATCAGAAATATCATCAAATTTGAACTTGAATGTGCAAATGAAGGAAAAGTAAAAATTATTAGCAAGCATATTGGTTTTCTTTCTAACTGAAGTCACAAAAAGTAAACAAAACTGAACTGCTAACATACTTTATGAGATTGTCATATTTTGCTTCTCATCCGTACTAACTTTGCTAGTGTTTCTTGCGCAGCCAAAGTCTGGGCATGGCTGTGACCAAGCATTACTGTCCGGATACTTATACAAGTCCGGCATAATTTTTCTCCGCTATCAAAATGCCCGCCTCTCAGCAGCAATTTTGCTCTAGTTTCGAGTAAGGTAGCCTTCAACAAAGTGACATCTTGCCAAACATATTCATCCATCCTCTGAAGACCTTGTATTTTCTTTTTCCAACAAAGTGAACCGTGACACCAGTCTTGTATTTGGGATACGAATGATTTCTCTACTTCTTCAAGCACATTAGTGCACACTTTTAGAAGGTCCAGCGCTGAATTACACCTTGAGAAGGTTGTGAAGGCTCTAATTGCTAGCGGGAGAGCTGTCTTCTTTATGTACAAAACCATGTCAACTGCTTTGAGTTGGACAAGTCGGGGCTCAGACTTGAATCCAAAAACTAAGAATGCAGATGCCCACAAATGGTCAGAGTTAATTATTGGATTACCAGTTTTCCTTACACCCTGCACTGTTGCCTTGGCAGCTGATAAACCTTCTTTTCTTCTTGCAAAAACTTGAGTTATAGAGTGTAATTGAATCCAACAACCAGGTTGTCTGTTGGCTTTTCGTGCTAGTCCTAGTTTAACAAGAAGAATGGCTGAATCTTCTTCATTTTGGGGTGCTAATCCACAACCTGAGCAGCATGCAAAAGCAAGACTTAGACATTTTGTCCACTTTTTAAATTTATTTTCAAGTGCTGACATATCATTGGCTGCTGTTGCTAGCAAATTTGCGGAAATGGGCGCAGGGGCAAACCAAGTACCAACAAAAAGCATTCTTGAGGCAAGATGGTTCTTTGTGCCATTGGATTGCTGCAAGACAACTAGACAAAAACGTAGAAGCTTCGAAAGGAAAGGATTGTTTTTAAAGTATTGCTCGTCGTTTAAGCTCATATAGGAGTATCCGGAACCTTCTTCGATTGGAACTTGATTAACTGCTTGAAAAAGTGCAGATGGAGAAATTGAAAGCTCAGAAAGAAGTGACCCTACAACCCACAAGCCAAAGCTCAACCTTCCCAGTTTCTCATAAAATTTCTGAAGAAATTCTAGCTCTTCACTTGGGTAGTCCTTTCGTCTCCTTCCTCTCATCAAAATCATAGCATCCGACATTGACAGTGGTGGAAGCTGCATTAAGTCGAAATTCATCACCTTTGGTAGCCTGGTTGTGATAATAACATGTGAGGCTCCAGTATTTCGTGGAATTAAATCATATAAATCTTTTCCTTCCCACCATTCTGTCTCTGTCTCAAGATTGTCAATAATGAGCAGATATGGTATGTCCCAGAAAAGTTCCCTTTTGATTCTCTTGAATGCTTCAAATTCTTGTTCTTCAAAGCTTCTTATTCTCTCTCGATCTTTTTCACCATCTGCACTCACATCCAACCCCAAGTTCAGCGAGAGATTGAGTATGTTCTGCCTGAAATACCGAGCTTCCCCACCAATCCACAAAACCATTTTATATCTCAGAAAATTCCTATAAGCAAATTCCAGTGCAAGCTCAGTCTTTCCACTGCCGGCAGGGCCATTAATACAAAGCACACTGCTGCTGCCAAGGCTCTTAAAATTCCCACTTTTTGATTTCTTGTATTTTGTCCTCTTCAAGGAATTCCTTCCTGTAACTGGTTCAACCCAAGCCTCTAACGCTTGCTCCTTGCACTTGCTTCCCAACTCCAGATTAATATACCGTCCTCGGCTATTGGCCTTCTCACTTTCCTCATTGTCAAGACCCTCGGACTGCCCACTGGATTCTCCCTTTATAATTGGAACTGAGTACTTCTGTTCAACGCAATCCCCATATCCAAAGAAGGCATCTTCAATCTCCAGCATGTCCTTCTCTCTGCCAACAAAATATCTGTTTCTTGGGAATTGGAGCTCCTCAAGTGCTACTACTACATCTTTCTCAGCTAGACTTCTTCGCCCAAGCTTAGCTCTTAACAAACCAACAAGTTTAGTCACACAGGTCCTCCAATTACTTTCACTGGCTTCCAGCTTGTACTCATGTGAATTCAATAGTCCGTCAATTGCTTCTTTACGCTCTTTATCGATTGAAGTGCAATAGAGAAGACCCATGATCTCAGAGAGCCCCGTTCCAAAGAAGAGTGGAATCAAGTTCTTCTTTTGAGCAAAGAATCTTATCTCCTCTAAGCTCAGATGGTTAAGAAAGCTAGAATTAGTCACTAGTACAACTCCATAGGTTACTGAGCAGATAATTCTGTCTGCAATCTCTTGGCATTGTTCTGAATATTTGGCTCTATCTGCCACAAAGCAAGCTATTCCCTGAAGCTCAAGCTCAGATTTGAGCCATTTACAGAAGCGAATAAGGTTAGGATTCTGGCCATGGAAGCCAATGTATACATCACAGCTTCTGAGTTTAGCATTCGAAACTGGTGAAACTGACCCTTTGAAGGAAATGCGAGGGACAGGAAATGAAAAGGAGATGCGTTGGGGAGCAGGATCTGTGACAGGAACACAAGTCACATCCTTGATCTTTGTATCAGCTGGGTCATCAGAATATTCATATTCGTCTGAGGGTGGAGTATAGGAGGTGCTGGGTACGTCATCTGACTGTGAACCCCTGTATGATGAGACTGAGGGTGATTTGTGGGTGACCGGTGTTGGGTTGTCTTGTGGTTTTGGTGTTATAGTAGCCCTTGGTGATATGTACGGTGATTGCAAGGCTGAAACAAATGCTGATGATGGTGGTGAAACAAGGGGAGAGTTGTTTGGGGATGATTCAATTGAGTTCTTTAAGTTTGGAGAAGGCAAATTTGAATTTGAAGAAGCAAGATGAGTTAAGATTCCTTTACCAGTTTTACCGCAGGTAGTCGAAACCTTGATAGTGAGCCCAGTTGGAGTTTCCTGAGGAATTTTACCATTAAGTGAATCGTCTTCATCCATGGCCATAAAACAAAGTTTTTCTACAGGATAGCTCTCACTTCTTAGAAAGGTATGCTTAAAATATTCCTGTCCCTAGAGAACTTTGAATAATGTCACAGGCTGGAAGGTGATAATACATCTCCATTATTTGCTTCACAGGTCTTCAAAGAAGAATACTTTTTAGCTGAGAAGCTTAGCTCTATCTTCATTGGAGTGGAATGCTTACTCCCGTTTAAGCTGACAGATATATTCAAGTGGAGTGGCTCTGACTAAAGTTTTTGCTAGAAGAAGATGAATGCAACAGTAAGTGAAGCTAATGCTGGAGAAATCTGCTTGTGATGTGTACATACATGTAATCACCTCCTCATGGTGGGCCTCTCACTCAGACGCAAAAACTGTTTCTTCTGTCCACAGGGAGCGTCTTCGAGAAATGTTGAAATATCTGCATCATTGAAACAAATAGTTCATAGTGGTAACTGGACTTATGATAGTATTATCAAGAGAGTAAAAGAGTAGATAAGTATATAACTTGAAATAGAACAAAAACACTTCTCTAAAATTATTCAAATTACCTTTGGTTTAGTTTGAGATTCAGATGAATAGAAGAAATTATCTTTGTTGCTGCAGCTTTTCAAAACTCAAAACCAGTCTCTCTCCTTTTCACTCATAGCTGTACAAGAGGGAATCTAATGTATGCGTTGGATCTGGAAAGTTTCAAACTTAAAATATTTAGCTAGCTAAGTGCTTAAAAAGAAATGCAGAGAAGTTAATGGGGCGATATATTATTTAATACTTATCTTGGGGTTAGCCTATTTCTTTTTGTTTTATGTGTTCAATATATCTATGAATTTAAAATCTCATTTTGTTCACAGAAGCCAAAAAATATTAGTAAGAAAGAAGCCCGGAGTAAAAGGACACGGGGAGAGGAACCATGATTCTGAAGACCTTATTGTCGTTGAGGACTTTATAATTTTATTTGTTTATTTTGTGATGCAAGGATATTGTTTACGGTCGGTGTTCAAATTGGTATTAGAAAATTTTAATTAATTTAAAAAAATGCTTATTTGAACTTGATTCATAGTGCGGTGATCAATAATTAACTTATATTTATACAAAATAATTATATTTTGTATACATGACAATTACCTATTAACCGATCCATTATGAATTTTGGTCTAAAGGAGAAAAATTCATTAATCTATAGGCTTTCTTGAACATTGGTTAGCGACTTTTATTTAACTGTTAGGATTGATTTTATCCTTTAAATTAAATTTTAATCATTAGATTATCATACCTGTGCAAGGACGTGGGACTTTCTTGTTTCTTCGTGTATGCATACGTACTTGTATGACAACACTTAGATACTATTTTTAGGTTTTAGCTATAGTTCTCATAGAGAATTCAAGGGTTTTAATTATTTTTATAATGTACAAAAAAACAATTCTCAAACTATGGTTCTTAATTTAACTTCAATCTATTTTTACGCTGGAAATTGCAACACAGACCAGTCCAACTAAAGACAGAAGAGAAGAACACAAATTATATTGCACGTTATTGATTTGCTCGAGGGACTACATGCACATTCTTATATGCTTATTTCTTCTCTTTTCCTCTTTAAGTCTATATTTCTAAAAAGAAAATTCAGATGCAGTTGTAATGGGCTTTGGTACAGTGTGCTGAGGTACTAAGTTCAGCATTCATGATCGTTGTATTAAAAACTTTTTTGATACAACAATTAAGACTAGATGCCATTGGGGACGTTGCCATTTTACTATTTGGAAAAAAAAAAAAAAAACCCAATAACAGTGGT
>CANXYI010238045.1:0-10456 GCA_948208565.1 Hura crepitans | reverse complement strand
GTAGGTAGGGTTATAATGTAATGTCTTGACTTTTGATCTAGTTTTACAAAAGGATAGATTAGAATTAGATGACAAAGTAAGGAGTGGATAAGGCATATGGATTGGGTAGTGTCAATGGGTGTGAATAACTAAGTGAAGAATAGCAAAATAACGTAAGTGGAATTTGTGAGAAAGCTAAGGAAAAATTAAAAATTCACATTTGGTGGTAAAATGATGGGAGAAAAATATGAAAAGTGGTAAGGAACAAGCACTAAACATGATAAGGATGAGAAAATGTGAAAAATAAGGTTCAAAAAATAATCTCAATAAATAGTGACTCCCAAGTAGTGAATAGTATTTCTCAAGACTCGAGTTATACAAACTCAGCAAAATAAAAGTGCAAATCATAAGATGAATGATGGCATAATTTAAGGTGCAAATGAGGCTATTAAAGAGGCTTAAAATCAAAAGTAAAATCTGAGACTCAGTCAAAATAAATAATAACTTGATCAAGGATAAATCATAGATTCAATAATTTTGTTCAAACTAGCCCAGAAGCAATACATGTTGATATTTAAATATTTTAAGGAATCTAAAAATCATGGAATTGAAATTTTATTGATATTAGAGCAATCAAAAATAAATTAAGTGAAATAAATAAGGAATAAAACATAAATAGAAGGATAAAGATGTATGGATTGTAGGGAATAATTTGGGCCATTTGATTGAATATTGAAAAAATATAACCTAGCTCTACAAGTCGCCTATAGTGATGACAAAAAAAAATTACCTTTATCATAATGAAATTAATTAATGAAAATTTATTTTTATATGGCATTAAATATAACCATTAGATTTTTATATGGGATTAAATATAACCATTAGATATTTTTTTTTCAATTAAGTCCATACCCTTCCTTATATGGTACAAATGTCTCATTTTGTGTCATCTTTAAGGTTTATTAAAAGAAGAAAACATGTTGCCCTTTCGTAAAAAAAGGGGTTATGGCCGAATTTCTCCTCATCATCTTCCTCTCCCATTTTTAAAAATTTTTTCAATTAATTTAGTTACCAAAAATTTAACCAATGTGAGAGTTTACTACTTTAACCCTCTATTTATTATATAATTTTGGTATTATAAGCTTGAGGTTACAAAAAGAAAGAACATAGAGGAGCAATGTTAACATAAAGAAGTAAGTTTGGTATTTATTGAGTTATGAAAATTTTAAGAGGTAGACCTAATCTTTAATTGAATATTTGTTGAGGTAAATTTTAAGATTAGAATTTAATCACACTTTATTTAATTTTTTTATGAGGTATATTATTATGTAAGTGAGCAATGTTAAAGTTAACAATGGAAATTTAAGTGAGAAGATGCCTACATAAGGATTATAAATGTTGAGCTTATAAGAGGTAATTAGATCTCATTGAAATTTTTTGGTTAAAGTATGTGACAATTTTTAAGACTTAGCAAATTGAGTTTAATAAATAAGTAGATGATTAAACAAATTATTTTATAGTATAATAGGAATCATGGTAGTGCATGAAAAATGGAATGTAAATGGTACATTAGGCATTAATGTTTTATAATTGTAAATCTTTAAATATGGGCAAAATTAGTATTATAGGTTATCTAAGAATTAAAAGCAATTTAATTGAAATCATTTGATGAGATATAATATGAACATGGGAAGAAACTTAAATGTGGGAAATGATAAATGTTTTAAATTGATTTAAGCTAAGAAATAAGGAAAAAAATATAATATTGTATATAAAATTATTTGGTACATCTTTATAAGAAAAAGAAAAGATATCACAAGTAATTTATATTAAATATTAATGAAAGGAAAGAAATTATATATGTAAGAAATAAATAAAACAAATTTTATTGAAGATTAAGTTTTAACTAATTATGGAAAAAACCAAGAAATATTATTGGAATAGGTATTCAGGAAATAAAATAGTAAGAGTTTAATGTATTAGTTTAAACGAAGATTTAAGTATATAATATGGTTGAATGAACTTATTTGAGTATGGATATCATTACAAACTAAAATTGAGAATTTGGTAGAAAATAAAGATTAAAAAAGAATTTAATTAAGAATAAGAAAAATAAATTGAAATAAATACATATATATATATATATATATATAGTGAAAATAAAGAGTTATAAATGAAAATCTTGTTGTTTAATAAAAAAACTGTAATAAGTAAATGAGGAAATAATTGATTTATGTATATGTAATGTGTAGAATAAATTGTAGATGTAAAAGTTATTTTGATAAAGGTTGGTGTGAATTATTTAAAACATTAAAAAAATATTTATATTGTATTTGGTGATTAAAATATTTATTTTGAGGTAAATGAGAGAAATTTAAATATAATTTGTAAATTTGATTAAAGATTTATTCTAGAAACCTTGCAAAGTTAATAGAAAATTGGTTAAAACTAAATATGGATATATATATACACAAAATGATGAATTAGAAGGATAATGACAACAAAGAGAAATAAATTGTAATCCAAGTGGTATTATTGGAGATAAATACAAAAATGTAATGAAATGAAAAATTGAGAATATTAGAATTCATAAGAATGACTAGGGATTAAATTAATTTATTTAAAGAGAAAGCTAAGGAAGGAAAAACATGAGGATTTAATGTTAATATAGAGATAAAGACTTAATATAATTAATTGTTTAATATAAATTCGAAAGTTTAAGCATGAGTTAGAAAAGTATCACCTATGGCTTAAAAGTAATACTAGGTAATAAACAAACGAATTTAAGCAAAATGTATAAGTTAGATATAATAAAAATTGGAATTGAAGGAAATTAACCAAATGGATATAAACATATGTATACATGCATAGATAAGTTTAAGAATATATATAATAAAACAAAATAATTAAGGAATGAATATGAGACCCAAGATGTAAGAAAAATAGAATGTAATTAATTAAAAGTAAATAGGTAAAAGATTAAATGGAAAATTTTATTTATAAACTTTAAGAATGAAAAAATGACATAGGACTACATGATTCTAAGTCATGAAATAAAGGAGATTGATAAAATTTAAGAAATTAGGAGTAAGAATAAATATTAAAAAAGTTAGTGATATAAGTTAATTGAAACATTGATAATTAAAGAAAACCTATTAATTAGTGGAAATACATATATAAGTATCATGAATAAAGGATGAACTATAAAAGTACAATTGATTGTATATATTATATCTAAATTAAATAGCACATGTAATTTTAAATTGTAAAAAGTAATATGCACATAAAAAGGAATAATCTAAAGGAAAACTATACAAGAAAATTATTACAAAAGCATAATTAATAGAATATATATAGATGCAAAATTAATCTTAAAATATTTGATGTGTAGTTGTAAAAAAATATTCAAATGGAAGTTTAACATAAAAGTTCAGTTATATGCTAGCATATGAATATGAATTTATTAGCAATTGAATTAAATAAAATAACTATGTTAGATATATTGAAAAAATTAGAAAATAATTATAGATTGTGGACAAGATAAAAATAAAAATATTATTATAAATGATGTTGTATAATACAAAAATTTTATATGTATATAGACATAAGGAAAAAACTTAATATAATAACTTATCTATACATAAAAGTACTTGACAAGTGCTATAATATGAGAAATTTAATTGTGTAAAGCCCTAATGGCCTAGGATAGGTTGGCTAACCAACTAGGGATTATTAATTGTGGCTGTTATTATTAACTTAAAGGGTTTATTGATTTGTCATGCTATGTCCTAATTGTTATTAGGCATTATGTGCCTTATTATTTATTGATTGGATATTAATATTGGATTGATCTATTGATACCTTATGATTGGGTACTTTGGTATCTTATTGGTATCATATATCAATAATCATATGATTAGGTACTTCAACTTATTAGCATCATATGGGTATCATTATGCTAGCATAGATAATTGTATACAGTTATTAGGGCATACATTCATACATGTGAAAACAAAGCATAAAATGATTTTACATTAATTATAAGAGTTTACATGAAATGATATGTAATAACTTAATTATTTAATTAATATGTATGAGAATAAATTATATAAATAATTGACATGGAAAGGAGCCATTATAACAATTATGTTATAAAAATATAGTTACATGAAAATAGATGATAAGTTTAATTGTTAAGCACAAAAAAATCTTGTGTATATAACATTATTGATTTGAGATAAGGATAAAAAAAAAAGATACAAAATTATTTTTACTATAAGTGATATAGTGAAATGTTAAAAAAAAATGTTTAAAAATAGAAATTATATAAAAATAAGGAGATTTTATATCATGACTGAATTTGGTGAGCAACGGATTAAGGCCTAATGGTACAAGGTGCGTGCTTGTACAAGAGAACCCATTAGATGTATCACCTAAGTAATGATACATTTTTTGTATGTATCGATTATTGAATCCAAAATTTATGATACATGAAGTAATGTACTTAGTGTTTGAATATATAATTCATTTGTAAACTATTTGAAAACATTAAAGTTATAAAAACATATATATTGATTAATAAAATAATATTTTCATTCTTATATGTTTTATATTGTATATGGGTTTGAAGTATACATATATTTACATTATACATGGCATAAAGGAATCATCTAATCAAATGTGACATTTTGTATTTGAATCCACTTATGGATTGGGTATAGGTTATTACATATAATTTTGTGTTACTTCTCAATTAATACTAGGCATATCATTATAAGGCCAAGCGAAGACCTTTTTATGTTTCTTTAGTGCCTTTTTTATTGATTTCCTTTCGTAAAGTGATAGATCTAATGCTAGTAATATGATTTTACAATTTTGCTCATTTCCTAAGTTAATTTTTGATGCATTAATAGAGTTAATATTAACATGCTCATTGGATACTCATCATAAGGCATAATACTATCAAGTAAAATGTCAAACATGTAAGCAAAATCAAAATTTACTTTACTAACTTTAGAAGTGAAGATATTGTCATCAAACAAACCTAAAAGTAAAAGGAAATCATTTAAAGAACAATTAACTATGTTATCTAATATATTATTTAGTATTTAAATGCTCATTATATACTCATTATAAAGTGTAGTACCATTAGGTAAGATGTCTAATAAGTAAGCAAAATTGAAATTTACATTATTAATTTTAGAAGTGATATTGTCATCAAGCAAATCAAAAGGTAAAAGGAAATCATCTAAAGAACTATCAATTATATTATCTAATCTACTATCTAAGAAGTTTTTAATAAAATCTTGAATGATGATGATCACATATGCCATCAAAATCTCTTTAACTTTTCAATCTTCCAAGGTCAAGTATTATAGCTTTAAGATCTCCTCTTCATTACTCCTTGGCTCCTCTCTTCTCTAATCAACTATCAAATCTATAAAAAATTTGAATCTCGATTTAGATATGCTATTTATTTGGATATGTTTGAGTGAGCTAGTATAAAAATCACCACCACTAATAAAGAAATCATTCATTGTCTCCATGCTTAAGCAGTTTGTTTGTCTCCTTATACCCCAATCCTCCTTTATGTGTTTATCCTTTAAAATCTTGGAAGATAGGGGCCCCTCTACCATTTCTTCCTAAGCCTATCCTCAAAAAGATGCTAGATTTCTTTAGCATATTTGAAACCTGAAGATCTATCTCATTCACATGCATTAGTGCCACTTGAAAACATAATAACAAAAGTTGATCCAAGTTTAGACTCACAATTGTATCTTCCATAGTAGAAGCATTTATTTATACCACTATTTAATTTTGAGGTAATTAGATCAGTTGATAAAGTGTTAAAAGAACTCTACCAAGCTTACAGAACCATGGATGCCTTAAAAGCATGGCAAAAGTTATAGGTATGTCTAAAACAATGAATGTAACTTTGCCCTTTATCAATCTTACCTTTACTAGAGTAGTTCATATTACTTTGGCATTGTTTTTAGTGTCATCATAAGCTCTAATCACCCTATCAGACACCTCTAAATCCTTTTTCTTTTACCAAATAGTTCCCATAAGTTTAAATGATACAACTGTGACACCCCTTACTCGATCTGGTCACCAAACCCGAATAAAGAGTGACACACACCCATATTCCGACTCTTTTTGTTTAAACCTTTTACTCTTTAGATTCATAAGACTTGAAAGCTTTCTCATGTGTAACTTTTTATATAAACTTATCAAAACCCATCTTAACCAAACCCTTATATAAGGTATATTAATAAAGTCCTCGTGTTGAAAATATTGTATCATAACAGCTACATAGGGACACTATCCTAAATAGTAACCTATAAAAAAACAACACTTCTAAATATCAAAACACAACTCAGTGTCATCTTGGTCTATTTGACAAGCCAAACTCAACATCATCTTAATTAACAATATACATAAAAAAACGACATTCATTTTATTACTATTCCAAACCATACATAGATAATAGCTCACTAATCATTATGTGACACCCTTACCTAATTCTTAAAGAAACCTGATACATAATGCACTTCCCACTAGGTCAACCATCCTAAAGTTGCTCTAGACTCGCATTCATTTAAAACTTATAGATTTTTCACTATCTGGATAGATATAGCCTAGATCCTCTATCTATCACTTAGACATCACAATTCATGATATATTTGGCTTAAAAAATCATCTGACAGTCTATTATAGATTTTATAGAAATTTGGTCATTATAACTGCTACCTAGGTGACATCCTGAAATTTTTACCTATGGAAAAAATTTCTAAAAACTCCAATCACATCTTCTATCACCATCTGGACCCTTTTGGTACTCTAATATCATCAATATATCAAGCATAGACATTCAATCATCACACAAGGCCTCTGGTCCAAAAAATCAAAACCAGACAATAATTAAACTTGCAGATAAAAGCCCCTATTTATATATCACTAATCTCACATATAGTAGCTCCTAAGCTAGTTGAACCCATAACCTATAGTATTTACATGAGTGCTTACTAAAACAACTAAAATACAAAATCTCATAGCCTTCAATGTCTCTATTGCTACATTGCATAAAACTTGAGGCTGGACCGCTACTTACTATTACTTGTGTATCAAAACACTGGAATGGTGAGTATGAAACTCAGTGGTGAATTTGAAATAATAAAAACATGTCACAGCAAGCACACAGATGATTAGACATGTTATGGATGCATGAATTCAATACAAATAATCCATGTGGCAAAATAATATTATTTTATTAACATGTTACAAAATAATATTATTTTATTACTCGATCTGATCATTCAATTATTTAAATTTAACCCTTTATAAACTATCTTGAATTTAGGTTTTAGTATTATATATCATCAAGTAAAACATTTAATTTATTAAGTAGGCCTAACTAGGTATACTGCCATTTCAAACACTTGATCAAGAAGGAAATCAAACAATGCAATGGCCTTGCATTTTGGACCTCGAGCTCTGCACTAGCCTTAATGTAGTGGCCTTTCTTGTGTACCCCGACCACTGTACTAGCCAGGTTTGATAAATAGACAAGTAAAATATTATCATATCATTATGTCACATCTATCACAACATAGTGAAATGGCTTATCTTGTGGACCTCGACAGCTACATAGACCTGGTTTGATAAATGTAGAATAATATCAACAACATAATGCAGTGGCCCGTCTTAAGGATCTTAACCATTGCACCGGCCTGGTCTGATACACAGACAAATATAATCATCAAATCATATTGCAGTGGCCCTTCTTGCTTACCATGCCATTGCACCAGCCTAGTCTGATGAACAGACAAGTATTTAGTAGCTTCTAATCCTTAGTTGACTAGTCAATCCATCTAGTGGGTGTCTAACTAATAGGCCAACAATTTCCTATTTATGTTTATTTTGTTACTGATCATCATTTTAAATATTTATAACCTATTAATAGATAGTTATTAATTAATTTCCACAGTCTAAATTTTAGCTGAACAATTACAAGTCAGTTTTATTACCAAATAGTTATAGGTCCAATTTTTAAAAGAGTAATTTTATGTCCTTTACTTAGGCATTTACAAGTCCCTTTTTGGCCTAACTCTATATTATAATTCAAGCCCTATTATATGTCCATTATAGGTCAAATTATCTGCCATTTTCATACACACATTTTATAAGACAATTATGGGTCATTTTTCTATTACATAGTTATAGGTCATTTTCCACTATTTACTAGGCATTTTCCCATGCCAATTCAAGCCACATTGTCATGCCATTCTAGGCCACAAATACTTTCTTTTCATTTAACTAAATAAGGCAACAATAGTGGACTCATATTGCCATTAAAACTAAGTACACAAACTCTACAACTCATGTTCCATTTTATGCCATTATAAGTCACAATTATTGGTCACTTTTATCTATGCCTTACAACTAAGTTTCAAGCCATTTCTATTCCTTTTTTCTTATATTAATTTTTCATAGTACATACCATATTTCCATGCATGTTTCACATATTCCATGCCATACATCATATGCTTATGATATCATGCCATTCATGTACATCATATTACTGTAATATACCATACTTACCAAGCTACACCATGGCATACATACCTCTCGGCCATTGCTTGTTCATGGTCATAAACATGCATTTTTCCATAGTTTATCACACATACATGTTATATATCATCATTCTAGCATACACACATATGCACACATGACATATCATGTATGCCATGCCATGACACACCATGCACATGTCTCAGCCACGCATGCCACACCATATACATGCCTCGGTAACACATTTAACACACACATACATGCAATGTTTCATCGAATTCACCATTTACATACCTATTTCCATGCCAACCACACTATTTCCCATCACATACACCATATATACATGTATTATACCAAATCTACATGCTAAGGTACCTTAATAAACATCTTAGACATACCATAAACTATTCATACTCATGCACTCTTTCATCCATTACCCATACCTATTACTCATTCCCAAGGTGTACACATCATACATCATAATATCCACCACATTCATATGTCATGCCATCCATTCCTATGTCGTGATCCCAAACCACACCTCTTAACCAAATCATGTCCCTCACTATACATGTATTTTTCTTCCTAATATAACACACTAATCATTATAATTAATCACAACCACATCAAATTAAGCTTGTATCAACAATTTCCACACTGTACATGTTTAAATTAGAACTTCCATACACCAATTCAAGGCAATTCACAAGCAAATCAGTAGGGCATGCTTTTATTCATTCAAATTCATGTACCAATATTACTTTTGAAGGCTTTCCTACACTAATGAAGCTTTATTTCCCTTGTTGTGCACCTTTTTCTCTATGACCTACATACATACCTATTTCACTTCAAAAATTCATGAAAAATCCTATAAGACTCAAATTGAAAATCTAAAAACATGGATGGTCTTAAAATGATAGAAAACCCTTAGAAATAAAATAAAAAGTGAAAGAAATCACTTACACAAGAATTGGATTTTCAAACCACCCTTATGTACACTTAAGCTTCCATGAATTTTCTTAATTTCCTTCATTAGCTATGGTGGCCAAGAGCTTAAGGGAATGTTTTTCTACCTAACTAATATGATTTTTGGTGGAATGTATGGTGAGAATGGAGCTTGAATTAAAGCAACAATAGGGGATGCTAGGTGAAAATGATGTTGGCAGCCAAAGAAGATGGAGAAGGAAGAAATGGTGTAGGTGAGGTGCAATTGGCCAAATGATAGAATGTAAACATGGCACACTATTTATGGTGGGGCTGTGGTGGCTTGAGTGCTAACATTATCACCTGAGCATCCCAAAAATGCTCAATTTTGGCTAAAACTTCAAGGAATTTTTAAAATTCACTTGAGCCTCCAAAAATTATTGCGTTTGTTCTAAAAATCCTTGTTTAAACCAATTTAGGACCTTATAAAATTTCACGACAAAATTCCATCAGCAAATTAGTTAATTAATCCTTCGAGAATCGAGAAAATCGATAAATTTTGAAAAATTACCAAATGACCTCAAAAATTAAAATTCCTTCACCAATGGTCTCATAGAAATTTTTGACCTTTAGGGAATGACATCTTTAGGTCTGTCTAGGCATGTCCTAGGTCATTCTTAGCCTAGGTTGATATGAGCCTACAATCCATTAGATTTTGCCCTAAAATAATTTATTAGATTTGCTAAATTTTTAAATTAAGTCATTTTCACCATTTTATGACTAGTCAAAGCTTTATGACTAGTTTACCCCTTCTACGCCTTATGAATGTGACTCGACACTCTAGGCACACTTTTCGGGCCTTAAAAGTGTTGTTCGTGGAGACTCAACTTACAGGCAACACAAATCATATATCAATACCCATCAATAACATATCTGTTAATATATATATATATATATATATATATATATATATATATATATA
>CANXYI010238013.1:0-15000 GCA_948208565.1 Hura crepitans | reverse complement strand
CACCAGCGAGATCCAGCTAAGGTAAGGAACTTCGTGTCGCGGCTGCTCCACTCCGCCGCGGTCTCATGAACTGAACTTCCTTGCCTTCCCGCGCGCGAAGGGAATGGGCCCTGGGCTGTGCGTCAGTTTCGGGGCGGGGGGCGAAGAGAGACCAGAAGAATGATTCATTTGGATCGACGAGCTTTTTCAGCCCCAAAACTAAGAATCAATGGAATGTCTGTCTATCCATGAACATCTATTCTATCTCTATATCTAGGGGATCTATCTCTCTATACATATAAAAGTCTTTTATGGCATGATATGATCGCCTAGCCCTAGCCGCATATCAGCTGCGCTCAATAAGCGGGATTTCTCTTGGATCAGATCTTTCCCTTTTTTCGGAAGCTTTTGGACCTAGCGAAAAGGACTTTAAGCCTTCGCGCAAGCAAGCGCGAGAGAAGGAAGCAAAGTAGAAGCTTTGCCAGAAGCAAGACGAGGAAGCGGAGCTCTCGTATAAGCGCTAGCTTCCCCCGACCGACTAAAATACAAGAGTCGCGACCTACTTTGATTCAAAAGAAGGGCGAAGGCTTTGGCAAGAAGCAAACGGCTTTCTATCCTATCATAGTTGCAAGGCTTCCAAACCTTAATTAAGTACCAAAGGCTGCTTTCGCTTGCTTTCATAGGGGGGCTGTTCACTACAAGCTATCAGCGCTGTCTTAGATTGAACGGTAATAAGATAAGTCGACGTTCAATCTCTAAGGCGGCTTTCCGCTGATAACGGAATAGTCTTCGTGTCCAAAGGTGAACAAGGCCCTAGCTTCTAGAGTTCGCTGCTTTTCCCAGGCCGGAAAAGGGCTTATACTGCTCGCCTTTGTTTGATATATTCATTCAGTACCAATACAAACTACAACTACACCAAAGTAGAAAGGCCACTATAGAAGCTAAAAGTAGCCTATAGTATAGTAGTCGGCCTAACCAAAGCGTCACAACAAGAGAAAATTAGCCTTATGAATGGAATCTTAAGTAGAGGGCTTAGCCCGCCCGCCTACCAATCAAAGAGGCTGAGAGTAAGCGTAAGCTCACCCGTAAGCTCTTCGAGCTTTCTCCGCCGGAGAGAGTAGAGAAGGGGAGAAGCGACTCGTCGTAGAAGCTTCGCTTCCGGGACGAAGCCAAGCCTAAAATAAAAGATCGACTTGGCGCGGGGGGCCAAGCATTCTGAGCTGGAAGGAAGCAAGCGGAGGCATTACGGGCCGACCACAAGAAGCAAAGCTTCGTAGACTCGACAAGTCGCTTATAGAATGCCGACTACTAAGTGAAGACTTTCTACTTCATTTAATAAAGGAGGGGGGGGTAAGCTTCGCTTAGGGAGCTTTATAAGGCCTACCACTACATAAGCTGCTGGCAGAGAAAGCTCGAAGAGCTTCCCTTCATTCGCTTCGCGGGAGCCGCACAGCACATAGCTGGAAGTCAGAGGGCCCATACTACCTGCCTAACCCTTCGCTCCGAGGGACCGTAGATCGGAAAGCGCCTTCTAAACCACCCCATTCATCCAAAAGAGAAGGGAAGGGGCCTATGTATTTTCATAACCCCTGCAGATTTTACCCTATCTACACCCGGAGCCAATCTCCTATCGGTCCTGCCATCACGCCGCAGAACGAGAGCTCGTGTGGAACCTTTTATTTCTGGCGTAACAGCGGTGGAACGTAACAAAATATTACGGTCGCGTAACATAAGGGCCGGAAGTACGGTAAACTCGGCCAAAATATGACACCCGAAAGGCCCGCCCCTTCTTCTTCAGTAAAGCCGACCTCTTTTTCGCCA
Organism: Hura crepitans; assembly: GCA_948208565.1. Lineage (NCBI taxonomy): Eukaryota > Viridiplantae > Streptophyta > Magnoliopsida > Malpighiales > Euphorbiaceae > Hura > Hura crepitans. The sequence continues at coordinate 13,200 of CANXYI010238013.1, read as the reverse complement.
GTGCTGACGCAGTGCGCACGTAGATAAGGAAAGCAAAATCCCAGTGGGGGGGGAGAATGGGGGCCGGTGCCTTTCTTTTACGGCCTAAACTCCTATTTGTCAGCCGTGGGGAACTACTGCCATCATTTTTTAAAGCGGGGGGAAGGGAAAGGCTTGGGTCTACCTATCCCGATAGGACCTCATAAAGGAACGAGAGCTATTGAGAGGTTCCATATTGCCGAGCCGAAGGGCAGCACTTCTGTACGTGATCGTAGTATATCACGTCGTCTCGTCCCCGCTGCATTGAAGAGTACCTATGCACTATGTTCCGGTTCACTGATAAGGAAGATAGAGTTGGGGTGGGGGTCTACGATGTTCAAGTATGACCGGGGGAGATACATGCTAACTATGGGTAGGAAGCAGGAACCATTATGTAAATAACTTCGGGGGGTTACAGATCTCTTATACTACCATCGATCGACAGAGCGGAACGACCAAAAAAAGAAGTGAAGTTAGAAAGCCGTATGATAGATGGTAACTATCCTGTACGGTTCGGGGGGTAATCGGCGTACTCTGATCAGTGGGGGGGGAATCTTTGGCTCTATCGAACATACAGGGAATTGGAGGTAGCATTCTACCGATGTTAAGTCATGGACTGGTTTCTTCAGCCCTTTTTCTATGTGTTGGTGTTCTATATGACCGACATAAGACTCGACTTGTTAGATATTACGGAGGTTTAGTGAGCACCATGCCGAATCTCTCTACCATTTTCTTCTCTTCTACTTTGGCCAATATGAGTTCACCTGGTACTAGCAGCTTTATTGGGGAATTTCTCATCTCAGTAGGAGCTTTCCAAAAAAATAGCTTAGTAGCCACATTAGCAGCGCTTGGGATGATTTTAGGCGCGGCCTATTCCCTTTGGCTATATAATCGTGTGGTTTCTGGAAATTTAAAACCCGATTTCCTACATAAATTCTCCGATTCAAATGGCAGAGAAGTTTCCATATTTATACCTTTTCTTGTTGGAGGGGCGACCGTCCGTTGAACTACCAAAGAAAAAAGGGTAAACCAATGTGATCATGACATTGTAGGTGCTTGCGATGGGACGGATGCGACTTCCCTCAGTTGGTTTGGGTGGCATAGCCCGTTGCGGAAGTCCCCCCTTTGATCCGTTTCTTTAGTCTTTAGGGAGCCAAAGCTTGACTTTACTAAAAAAATAAGGCTTGCTACGGGGCGCTCACGTTTTTTGTCTGAGCGGTGGGACCGAGAGAAAGAAAGGACGGGGGGCAACCATGCATGGTACTTCTCGACCCTGTCTCCGAGGGACAGTTGAACGAGCGACTCATGAATGCTGCCGGGTCGGACGAGCCAATAACTCGAACGCGTTCGGTCTGTTTTTTGAGCAAGAATCACAGCCTTACCTTACCTTCACCATGATACGGACTCCAAGTTCTTATGGCAGAGCACGAGGAGATTTATCATCAATATGATGATGGGAATGGAAACCAGAAGCACGACCGGGGTCTTCGTGGTCCAAGATAATTAAACCATCAGTAACAGTAACGTAAGCATGAGACTTTTTGGTAGTACCGGTGAACCAGATGGCCGCGGCGATGGAATCTGGGACGGAGGACTCGTAGTATCTCTCTAGATCTGGCAAAAGCGAAAGACCCCCTAACGTAATTCGAATGGGGGCTGACCGCTGAGCCCACTCTGGCCTCGCAGGGCGGGCCCCTGTGGTTGCGAGCTGGAACTGCCATAGCTTATGGCTAGAGCAATAGGGGGCCCCAGCAGAGAGAACAGTAAGGATAACGAGCGCTCCGCCCGTCAAGCGGGCGGCAAGAGCAGCGGGCAAGTGCTTGGTAGGCCAACAGCCCAGTGAACCGGGCGGGACACTCGACGAAAGGGGGGCACACTGAGCAAGTACGAGAAATTGGCCCCGCTCCACTTTATTAAAAGCAAGGACCACTACGGGAGGTCAAACCAAGGACCTATGGAAGTCGGGGCTCGTACCCGGTCAATATTGGATCAAACAAAAGAATAGGGGGCCGTAGCACTGACCTCTTTTTTTATTGATTCAATAGGGGAAAAGATCGTACAGTTCCCTACCGAGACAACAGAAACTCTCAACAGATCCTCCGCGCGCTGGGCATACCTCTTCCGTGCGTCTTTCTCGTGGCGGAAACAGAACAACAGGAAAGGAAAGACCCGGCCGACCTGCCTCTTAAATAAAGCTCGAGGGCGAGCTTTATTTAAGAGAGAATGGGGAGTGAATAGAAAGGCTTCCGTTTCCGTTCTTGGTTTGGGGGCTTTCTTTCGGGCCCCTCTCGATCTTATTCGTAGTTGGGAAGGGGGAAGGAGTCTAAATCAATGGACATTAATGAACCATCATTGATGGACGTTGCACATGACACGATCAATTCGGTCCGGCGCTAATAGAGGTTGCTTACTCTCCCTAGTAGCGAAGGAAAAAAAAGGGCAGGGCCTGAATTCAGACCAGACTCTTCTTTGTTTGAGCTGCTCCCACGCACGCAGACCAGAAGATCTCAGTTGTCCTGGGCTGAACAGACAAGAAAAGTATGTAGAGATCTTCGTGGTACCGGGGAGGGAGTCTCAATCGATCTTTTCTAGGATTCCTTATCACGCCACGCACGGAGATCTTTCCATTGATAGATAAGAGGGCTCCCCCCTTGAACAGACTCTTAAAGGTTAGGTTACTACCTGCCTCTACGGAAGAGGTGTACTTTGTACTGCCCGGAGGTCATATAGATCGAAACCCGGAGCGATAAGAACGAAAGCCCTACCCACAGCTACAACCACTGGCGCTTCAAAAGGCTTAGATTCTAAGGGCGCTACTGAAAGCCTTTTTAGGTCGTGTAATAGGGAGGTGTAAACCTCGAAAGCCTTTGGTACTCCGGTAGGGCGAGTAGCCCTTAAAAAAAAAGGTTTGGAACCCTTCCCCTATTTCTGCATTTCATTCTCTATTCAGCCCGCCTCAAACAAAATGAGAAAAAAGGAGAGGCCTATTGATTCGAAGTCACTACGAAAGGGTCGGTCAATAGCATAGCTCTTTCTTTGCTTTGCCGGGTCTCCTTTCGAAGGAAAGGCCTTCGCATTCCTAATCCGGTAGGGCCGGACGGTTTTGTTTGCCCCAGCTTGGCGAATCGCATCCCCGCGCAACGACATTCTTTGTGCGCCCCTTACCGTTCTCGCTCAGTGTTTGCAACGGCTGGGGAGGCAGTCGTAGAAGCGAAGTCTATCGCCGCGCCGACCATCAAATACGAGATTGGGCCCCTTCTCAAAGATTTGATGGAATGGTCCAGCCCACTCAAGAGCGCTTATGTCATATGGGGGCTGGAAACAATCCTTATGGTTTTTGATATCCGGTAGGAATAATAAGAAGAAAAGTCCAGGTTGGTTGGTGAGCCTAGTGATAGGAGACTATCTAGCTTGGTTCGGAGAGCACTTGTTGGGTTAAAGATTTTTTTGTTGCTAAATGTTACGGCCTAAATGCTGAACTATTGACCCTACTTGTTTGGATGGGTGTTCACCCCAAAGTGTTCCCGGACTGCATGCATACATCCGTAAGTAACTTAGTGCAACATGGCAAATTTCATTGAGAGGAATCAGCAAAGAAAAGAAAACCGGATCAACATCTTAATGTGTATTTGAGAGATCGTCCTCGGGCTTAGGAGTGTCCACATGAGTTCGTTGAGGTGTCTACACAGGAATAAAAACCTCTTATATATTCTGTCGAGAGTTCGGATTGCTCTACCTAAGTAGAACGAAAAGGAGGAATTGGAAATTCAAAGGGGGAGCCAGAAGCTTCGCTTCCGGTAGCTTGCTGACTCTCCTAGTTAGAAGAAGGCTCTTTGTCGAATTTTTTAGATCTGGATAGAGTCTCGCTCAGTTCAGTAAAGAGAGTTGTAGATTCGTAAGATTATTATAGAGTCCCATTGACTTTCTATTATATTAGTAAAGCGCTACCGCGCTACAACTAGCATAGCAGCCTGCGGAAAAAGCTCTAGAGCCCCTACTCCTAAGTTAAGTTGGAGCAAGAAGCAAGGGATTGAGCGCATCTTTCCCCTTTCTATTAGTAAGGTTGTCAAAAGGCTTTCCTTGAGTTTGATTGCAGGGGCGCCCCATCTATAGTAAGTCAAGCTAGCGTGGTAACGATACTGAGGAGGATACCTAGCTAGTCTTGAACCAGAGCAGGGTATTCCTTATTTTAATAAAATAAAGTAGCAAATAGCTCCCCGTTCTATCCAATAGACTCTTTGCTAAAGTTCAAAGGCCAGTTTGAAGAAGGTCCAATGTCCGTGAGAAGTAAGTGAAACTGCCGTTCCAAAGCTTTTTAAGGTGTGACGCGGGCTGGGCAATCAACCGGAGTACCAAGGAATGGAATTGAACTGAAAGCATAGGCTTCAGCCGAAGCTGCAACCAAAGATGAGTGGCTGTTGCCCGGGCACCGAACTATTGGCTTTAGCGACCCAATGTCTGTAGATGAAAGACGAGTTCGGAAGTACTGGATAGGTGCCTCCCCCACGAAATGTAGCTTATGCGGAACCTATTACTCCTCAACCACCAACTAGCAGCTCTTGATAGAGAAGCTCTGTAAGGGCTATTTTAGGGCAGGCCCCACTCAATGCGGTTTTTGTCTTTTCTTGATGAAATCCAATCCTCTCTTATTTAATTTATTCTTTGTGCTGATAGGTAAGCCCTTTCTTTTGACGACATAAACCTAAAAACTCTTACTGGGCAGGTAGTAGCGTTAGCGTACTAAGAGCCCTCTGGTTGCATTGAAAAAAGATGAGCTTTTTCCCCCTAACTACGGTGGTTCAGAAGATGCCACATCTGCCTCAAGACCCACAGCTTATTCAACAGCCTACGCCCCGCGATTTGTTGCTTCCAAGGTTTTCGATTGGTCTTATTTCTACCCGGGTTTCAAGCCATCGTCTCAGTCGGTGGCCTAAGATAAGCCAACTTACAAGATCGGATTAGCAAATCATGAAACCTGCCAAAGAAGAGCTTCCAATCGCATATTGCGCCCATACTAGTACCCTTTTTTTGTTGTACCTACTTAGGCCACATCTCCTTCCTTTTCCTTCCCAGCATGTCTGTCGTCTTCTTTCAAAGAGGCCATTCTTGGTCTTTCAACTAACCCGAAAAGGGCTACTTACCAATCAAAAGAAAATCCTATTCTATTGGCTCCATAGCGTAACGTAAAAGGTCTTTCTTTCCTCTAAGACCATATCAGGGATATAGTCCAACATTTCCAGCTAAAGGGACTCTAAGCCCTTGCCCCTTTCTCTGCCTGCTTGCCTAAGCTAACCTTTTTCCATGAAGTTTATCCATCCTTTCTTAAATACTTACCGGCTAATCCCTCGGGTCAGGGAAAAGAGCTAACTGCTGCGGGAGAGCCCACACTCGCTGAAAGAATAGCCATTTGAATGGCATATGACTAGAGAAAGATCACTTCCTTTCGCCCGGATCTTCTACTTTATATTACGCACCAAAGGTGCGAAGCGGAAAGCTTTCAATTCAAGCAGCAAAGACCTCATCCTACTAAGTATACCACGAGCTATACCACCGAACCCTCGGTAAAGCGAACCGACCCATACTAAACTAAATCAGGCGAATGCTCCCACTCTTATAGTATAGGTTTTTTTAGATAAGGATAAGGCAAAGATCACAGGATTCGTGCTAAGAGAAAGAGACTAGCTGCGCTTATGCCGATTTCGATTCAAGCCGGAACTCCAGATGCCACAGAGGTGGAGAATACCCGGCTAGGAAAGAAAGAGAAAGATCAGATGTGAACAAAAACGACTAGCAGGGCTTATTCTGAGAGTGACTATGAAAGCGGCAACAGCAGCTTTTGTCGAGATTGGTTTGGTGTTCTTCGAACATTTGTCACCCTAGAAGCTATTGGTGACCAAGTAAGCTCAAGAAGCGAAGCTGGTCTTCCTGCCATCAGGGCATCAATCTCATGCATGTGCGCTTTTAGTTCTTTCAATCCCTGCTTTTCTCTTTCCTTTTATCGGCCCCGAAAGCATAGCATTTAGGAAATAGTTGTAGGTGTGTTCCAGAAGCTAGTGTTGGAGTATTACTTAAGTGGGAGTCCTCTTTGATAGATATGCCTATTTATGACCGTGAGTGAAAGCCCATGATGGAAGTAGGTGATCATCAACAAGTGTTGGACTATGCCATTCGTCAGACGACGCGTACTAATCTAAGACAAGTTCATGTTAAAGAATATCGGATGAGCCAAGCGCTTCAGTTAAGTTCTTAATCCGTGCCTTTAGGCTCATATTCTATTCTTTTTTCAATTTTTTTAGCGGGATGACAAGATATTTTGAAATTTGTAGTTATACAAAAAGGAAGGGCCTTACGAGGGCTCTTTCCCACTTACTTTTGATTAGACAGCATACCCTTTAGGTCTTTTTTAAGGTCATGTTCTGCATTATAGGGCTTCACAGGAACGACAGATCGACTGCGAACCTGAACGGCATCCGAACGACGAAGAGGGAACTCCCATGAAGATGAGATAGGTCATGGGCCCCTGTAAATTAAATTGGTTTTCCATCGAATCAATATATATTTGATTGAGAAGGCCGGGCGCTTTATTAGTAAAGGGGGCTCGGGAGAAGAGGGACCCTTCTTGGCATAATAGTGAGGACGACTGCTTTAAAGCACCCGAAGCCATCAAGGAGATATGGTGTGAATTTCCATATTTCTTGAATGAATTTGTTAGGTTGCCATTTCTCCACCTACACTACAATAGGAATGGAATCCTGGAATGTAGGCCACCCGCCGGATGCTCGAGTGAGTGGGCGGAATTGGAGACATTTGGGCTTTGGTTTGGGCCAGCGGAATGGGTACCGCTAGTTTAGGATCAACTAATCTCTCTTTAGGTAAGTCAAAGGCTCTACATCAAAGATTCTCTGCCCTTACATCAATGTCAATCAGAACTTAAGCCAAGGCAAGGAAGAACTAGCCAAACCAAATCTGAACTAGGTTTGGCTAGCGGGGGCTTTATTTAATGAAATAGTAAGCCAATAAAATCCAGAGGAAGTCCGCGGATGGCGTGGGGGTTGAAGTTGAGGGCTTTCCTTGGAGCCCTCGAGAATGCTGTCGCTAACCCGTTAGGGGGCCCAGGGAGTACCATGAGTTGATGTGTAGAGATAGGACCGGTCGAGCTATTCTATCCTTATCGGGGTGAGTTGCGAAGCTAGTTCCCGAGTTCTTCTAAATATAAGAAAAGCGGATTAGTGTAGAACTGCCCAATCCATCAGATGTAAGCACCTACCCGTGCTTCTCAAGCTAAAGCTCAAAAACTGGGTTTACTTTAAGATATGGGACGAGACCAGGTACGCTTAGTAGCTTGAGGTTTTTTTCCGGCTCAGGATGCCCCGACTTAGAAGAGGTAGGATACACTACCTTGTAAAGGTAAAGAACGCTTGCTCTGTAGGAATTGACATAAGATTTCGAATCACCATTGATGATGACACTGCTGGCTGGGGCAACCTTTCGATCTAGGCCTGACTGAAGAGAACCCGAGCCCTACCAATTATCGTACCAGATCGCTTTGAAAGTGAAATCTTGATTTATGAAAAATACAACCCAGACTCTTTTGCCATTCAATTCAGGCATTTTCTCAGTTATTAGCTGAGTTGAGTTGAACAAGCAATGGAAAGATCACGAAAGACAAGTAAGATTGTTCACTCAGAAAACAGGAATGAAGCGGTCAATCATTTAGGAGGATTAAAGAAGAAATAGAACTGATGTGATCTCCGAAGAAGTTGTGTTCTTTCCTTGGAAACATTCATTTGTGAGCTCGTAGGTAGCGAGGGAGCCTATAAATTAGGATACCTTGCCCAGAGAACTCACTTATAGAAGAGCTTAGCTACAAATCTGACTTGAATAAGAAGGGCTCCAACTCTTCTAGCATTTCTTTTCCCGTCCAAGACCACTTTTTTAGAGTTTAAGACGGATTTTTTTAGATGTAAAGCGTAGAATGATGCCTTTCGTTTTCTCGTTATACGGAACTGGGCAGACACCATAAAGAACATAAGCTCGATCTACTTCCCTGACTCCGAGTCGAGGATAAAGAGATCACTCCGGATCAGCAGTTCTTTCTCAACTAAAGCAAGAAGCATTGCACCAGACTAAGACGCTACGGGCATGCTTACAATCCTAACCGAATCGACAGAAAAAAGGCTTAAACTGATAGATCGCGGGAACCATAACTAATGGAATGGGTCACCCAAGGTGCGAAGCGAAAAATCAGTCCTTGCTCCATGAGAGAAGTTTGAATAACTCAACACGGAAAAGGCATTGGGCCAAGCAAGAATAAGCGATACGGCAGATAGGCCCACAACAACATCTCCTCGATCTGATGCCCTTTCTAGGAGTAGAGTCGATTCATATTATGGTGCAACACCTGAAAGAAGAGGCCCTCGCTCCACGATTTCGAAGACAGGAAAGCGTACTCCATGGACTCCTTCCAAGACTGGTAGGACGTAATCCTTTCCCTACGACATTTCCTACTCAATCATATAACCAGACTTTTAGTAAAGTACAGACGGAAAAAGAAGGAATTTATGAACTTCATTAAGGCAAAAAGGAAAATAAACTTCAAAAGCAAAGCAAATGGGCCTTAGCCCTATTCGCCCGATTCACCGAGAGTGTTGTTCGGGGAAGAGATTCTTTATTTATTACTTAGTCTTTTTCTTTACTTTATCCTATACTATGATCTTCTTAAGACTATGCATATCTATTACTAGTACCTCCCGGTGAAGTTTATTTGGCTTGAAGACCAGAGAATCAAGAGAAGGAAGCTACGAGGGAACTAGCGAAGGATAAGTGCTACCGGGTTCAAGTTTCTCTCCCCCTGCACTGAACATCTTGAGACTCTCTCGCTTTCAGGCATATATATTCAGGGTTGACGACTTTTGTTGCTTGCAGGGTTGAATCTTCAATGCAGTAGTTCTTTCTTTGAGAGTGCGGTGTGGACCGTATCCGACGAACCGTATTTACCGACTGCTATATACGTTAGGCGGAGATGGAATCCTCTTCCCTCTCTGATCCGTTGGGCTGCTTGCTGCTGCTACGCCCTTTCTGACATGTCCACATTAACATTCAATACGGGTGTGATCCACCAGATCCACGTTCTTTACTTTTTCCGCCTTTCTGTGTCGCTGAGCTTCCGGATTTCGTAGGCAATGGGGTATCCTGCATGAGTACGGGAAAGTCAGAAGCATCAGTCGAAGCGGTGGAAGTGGAATTGGTAGCCCATGATCAAATAGATCTAGCAACGCATTCTAGAAAGAATTGGTATTGGATATATCGTTAGGTTGTGCCGAGTCAAATGGATCATTCTATGCTATAACCTTTATTCTATAGCTCACCCTTACAAGTCTTTTGTTGTGAGGTAGGACCAAACTTCCTTTTCCCTTTCTTTGAGGGCATAAAAGCCAGGAAAGAAAGTCTATAGATAAAGTCCAGCTACTACAGTAGTTATGAGTTTTCAGCCTAATCGATCAGAGGAATTTGATTCAATCTCATCCTCGAACAGGCTGCAATCTTTCCTATTTCTCCTCCAAGCCTTTACTTTATGAGGAGGTGATTCCCTTTCTTCCACACCGACCAAGCCCCATTGCTCAAAGTGCTCTGAATCCAGTCAAATAAGGACCCGGGCTAAGCCTTCGTTCGCAGTCGATTTTTCCACAATCACTAGGCAAGAGAGCAATTCAGAACTCCAGTAGCGGTTTCGAGAGTTAAGGACAGGGTCTAGAGTCAGTTTGCCTCAGAGAGACTCTTTTCTTCCTAGCCTTCTACCTTCATGCAATTCAGAGTTCTTCCTAGAATTCTGTCCGGAAGGCATCGAAGATGGAAAGCAGATAATCATTGGCATCAGAATCAGCGACGAGCAGAAAGGAATTAGAGCTCCTCTAGTTATTTCTCAGCGGAGTCCGGTGGGGCTTTTCCCTAGTCCGTTAGACTGCTCTTGTTCTCTCAGTCAAATCATTCCAAATCTCTTTTCTCTTTCTTAAGCTTTTGCCTTGTCCCTTTGAAAAAGGAGACCTAAAGCAAAGCATCATGGCTAGAGGCCAAGCATTCAACTAATACAATCTCATGATTAAAGCAAAAAAAAAAAAAACCAGCCACTTGAGAAGAATCAAGTTAGAGGCAACCAACGGAAACTCAACTAGTTGGAGAGGAGCAAAGACCGAATCAAATCAAAAACAAAGAAAAAAGAGTTTACATGGCATTAAATGACTTCCTACTATTCTTATTCTTTCTTACTTAAGTAGGGCAGCTAACACTAGATTAGATGTTTGCCCTTCTATTTGATAGAAGTGGAAAGGCCTTTTTTTCAGTAGGGCATTTTTGGTTGGATCATTTAGTAGATAGCGAGTGAGCTAACGAATGAATGAATGAGCAAGCCTACCTTTGAGTAAATAAATGCTGCAAATACTATGAGTAAATATATGAATGAGATGAGTAAGTAAGGTTACAAGTTTTACAAAACCATTCTGACTTGAACAAACCTTCCTCTTTATCTTTTATCAATGAGTATTGAATTTTTAAAGTAAAGATGAGCTAAAAATGTAGGGTTTTTATGATGTGCAAGGGAATGAATTTGGATCCATAAAATGTGTATGTTCATAGTTATGGAGCCTTATATTAATGGAGTTAAAACATTTAAAGTGATTTATAAACTTTTGTTTTATCATTCATATAAAGTTTCTAGTAGAGCTAGATAGTTTGAAAGAGGTATTTTGATTTTTTTTTTTTGGAATGAGGATTTAGGCAATGTCCAAGGTTTTAAAAAATCTTATAAATTCATATCTTTTATTATTAATCAAAATTCTTCTCCTCCTTCGGCATTAATAAAAGTTTATGCTAGCCCTGTTCCTACTACACATGAGCTATTATGGAATTATCTTATCCAGTTTCATGGTATTCCTTGGATGTTGGTAGGAGATTTTAATTAGATAATCTATTCTTAAGATAAGTAAGGAGGCGGTGCTCTAAATATATGGGGTAAGGACCAGTTTATCTTATAATACTTGAAAGTTGATTGATTTAGGAGCTGCTAGTCCAAAATTCACGTAAAACAAACAAATGCTTGCCTACAAATCGAATTAAATAAAAGTTAGATAGAGCCATTTTTTTATTGGAGGCAATTCTTCACTAAGGCTTTTGTTAAAAATCTTTGTGTAACTTATGGGGCCTATGCTAATTGATTTGTATAGGCTTCCTCCTCCCAAGCCATATCTTAAACCATTTTAAAGCAGCTTGGCAAACTCATCCGGAGTTTCAACCTTTATTAACTAATAATTGGAACTCAAATGTGTCTTTACATAATTCCTTATAGAATTTCAGTAGAGGTAGGTTCAGGATTGGAATTCTAACAAAGTTTTTTTTAATATCTAAGGGTAGAAGAGACATCTTCTTATTAGACTAGAAGGGGTTTAATGGGCTCTTAGTATAAAACTTAATCCTTTTTTAATCTAAAGATTTCTTTTTAAAGGAGTATGATAATGTCCTTAGAGTTGTTATGTGTGGTTTTGGAGAGGTCTAAATGGATTCAATTTGGTGATAAAAACACAAAATTCTTTAACATAACCACAATTATATGCAAACGATGAAATCAAATTGTAGCTCTTAAGTGGGAGGATGACACATGGTGTAATGACCAAGATGAGCTTAAAAAGTTAGTTAATTATTGAGTTATTCAAATTTTTATATGCTGCTGAAGATTTGGGCATGGATCTAAAACAAGTGTTCACCTATCCAGTCCAGGGGCAAGACTTATAGAACAACAACTCCTAGCTTTGGTTCAGCCTATTCTTCTCTAGTAACCATTCTGAGTAAAAGAAAGACATATGGCCAAAGGGAAAATTATTGCTATTTGGCAACTACATTTCTTCAAGTCTTATCTAGGGCTCTTAAGGGGCACCACCTGCTTATGGTTATCTAAAAAAAAGATATTTCTCCGCAAGTGGGTGATACTTACTTTTACACCTTTCAAGGGCCTATTTTTCCATCTATTATAAAAGAAATCATGTCTTATGTACTGTTGTGTCATCTTGTTAAAATAATGAGACCTTTTACATGCCTATTGTTGGGAAGTCATTTTGCTTTACCAAAGCAGAGAAAAGAGAAAGCATCATCTTTAGAAGACAGTGAACAAATTTGATCTACCAAATCAAAGAAGATGATTTACCCTATTGCCTTACTTAGTATAGAGCAGTTAACCTATAAATTGGATAGAGTCTGAGTCAATTATAGTTGATGTGGTTCGGTGTTTGTTTATAGGGATAGTTCGCCTATATAAAAAGAGATATCTAGCCCTTAGATAGTTTTATTTAGAGAGTTTAATAATGGGTGAGGGGTAAGCTTAGACAGCTAAAGTTTTCCACTATCTGCTCTACCATGTACCTAAAAAGAAAGAATAGGAATGCAAAACAAAGACAAAAAGAGGAACATATATGCTAGACCTTTTATCCTTTTGACCAGAATCCCATAATAAAGATACTATTTCAACTAACATTCTAAATTTGTTACTCTATCATTATGTCATTCTATCCACTGCCCAATAACAAATAGCAATAGAAGCATAATTGAAATTGCACTCATCGAAATAAGTACTAAAGGAATTAAATCTGCAAAATGCCTCAAAAAATGGTTTTCATTAATTGTTACTACTAGAACTAATATTCCATAAAAAGATTTATGTCTGCTCATGTATTTACTTTAGCTATAAAGGAACTTCTATACCATCCATCAAATAAAGATAATCTACTTACCCGAAAGTTGAATACAAATGTTACCCCCTAAAACTGATCTTCATTCCAAAACCTAAACTAAAAGTAGAAGGAACCAAAGAAGACTAACCATCGGTAGTATTTCGACTATGATAGTAATAAAAGAGTTAAAAGGTAGATAGTTTTAAAGTGATAGGTACCATAGATTGATGAAACCATTATTTATTCTCTTAGGAACTGAACTCTACACCTCAGGTTTCTTTTCATTCTTTGGAAAACCCTTATCAAATGTGCTCATCATGCAAACCCCTTTGTTTTGTCTTTTTGGATCCAATTGTCATGTATTTGACTGAGATTATTTCTTGAGATTAATTGGTTCAAAAAGATATTCAGGTGATTGATAAAAAAGATCCACTATTAAATGTACACTCTTAAAGGAGAAATAGCC
>CANXYI010237803.1:0-21409 GCA_948208565.1 Hura crepitans | reverse complement strand
GAATTAATCCCTATTATCATATTAGGCTAGTGCAATGGTTAGGGTTAAAAACGTGGGCCACTGCAATAGTGTATAAGGTAGACCACTATGTTATTATTATTGTCTATGTATCAGACTAGGCTGATGTAGCGGTCAAGGTCCAAAATGCAGGCCACTGCACTAGCCTGCGAGGCGGACCAGAACGTGAATAATGTGAAATGATGATGTATGATTATTGACTTTGGGATGTTTATAGATTGATCCTCACTCTCTATTATTTTACTAGGGAGGTTCCTATGAATTGATCCCTATTATCAGGCCAGGCCAGTGTAACGGTAGGGGTCTAGAATGTGGGCCACTGCATAACTTATAGTTCCCTCTTAGTCTAGTGTCTTTAAGTGTAGTCTATCTAGTTAGGCCTACTAAATTAAATTAATGTATAGACCAAATTTGATGTCAAATTATAGAATGAATAAATTTAATGGAAATACCACAGTGGCATAACTATAATTAATTGAACTGGGAGACTGAGTATAATAATTAATGTCACTAGCATGAGTTGGCTACCATACATTACATTTATACATTTATAGTCTGTTGCTACATTTGAGTGCCTATATATGACATGTTTTTAATACATTATATTCACCACCAAGTTTTATACTCAGCGTACCAGTGTTTTGGTGCACAAGTTATAGAGGTAAACAGTCTAGCCTAAGGGATCATGTAGTGTAGGAACATAGATAGAGAAAGGTAAATAAATGTGCTTTCTTTTTATATGGTTAGTGGGCACTCATGTAAATACTATAGGTTATGGGTTTAGAAAGCTTTAAAGTTGCTAGTGTTTGTATACAAGTGTCAGTGTGATGTATATAAATAGGCTATTTATCTGAATAGTTTATTTCTATGATTTTCTAATGGTTTTAGGGCCTAAGGCCCTATGTGATATACGAGTGTATGTTGATATCTGATTATGTTGCTAAGTGGGCTAGAAGGGTTTGAGAGGAGATAGATGGATGAAATTTATAGTAAAAGTGTTTTTAGGTGAAAAAAAATTCAGGATATCACCCAGGTAGCCATTACGATGACATTTATATTAGAAGTGTTTATAGGTGAAAAAAAAATTTAGGATATCACCTAAGTAGCCATTATGCTGCCCAATTTTTTGTAAACATGTAATGGGTCTATTAAGAGCTTTTATGGGTCTATTATACCCTATATAAGAATAATTAAGGGATAGACTAAGAAGTTAAGCAATATCTAATTAAAAAAAAAAATAAACTGTAAATATTAAGGAGTGCAGACCTAGACCAACTTTAGGATGGGTGACTTAGTGTGAAGTGCATCGCCTATTTGGTTTCTTTGAGAAACTAGTAGAGGGTGTCACATTGGGTGGTATAAAAGCATATTTTTAATATTCCTAGGTATTTTACATGAGTGCTTATGTCTAGGAATTAGTTATCCTATTATGTTGCACTATAAAGAGGCATATAGGTTCTATTATTTTTGTAGTGAATCATAATAAAGGGCAGATCACTAAAGGAACAAGTATAAAAAGAGACTAGTCATACTCATACTACCATATAGGGAACAGGTATTACAGCCATGCTTGAGCCTAATGATGTTGTATTTAGGCCCCAACTTCAGATACTAGCATCCATGATGCTATTATCACCAAAAAAGAGGCCTTTCATTCCAAGTTCGACTAGTTTAATACCTAAGTTTCGCCAAAGATAGAGATGGCCCAGTCTCTATCCGGGTGTCAGATATTGAGATAGATACAACCATAGAGGTTTGGTTAGGCCCCTGTACTAAGGCTTAAACCATCGCAACAAGAATCTAGTGCACTAGTGTCAGCACTACTAGGCAAAAATGTACCTCTACCCTCTGGGACTTACCCTAAGAGGCATTATAGGATATGCTGGCATGCAAAAAGGGGACAGTGCTTAATATGTAGTGTTAGAGACCATTATAGAAAGGAGTGTCCCTAAAGATAGAAAGAAGGTGATTGTACTTAGGCATTAGTAACACCTCAGAATAAGGTGCGGAGGCATATTAGGGGTGACCAACCTAGCAATGATAATCAAAGGACCAGGTCAAAAGCTCGTATACTAGTTAGATTAAATGCATTTAGGTTTTGTGAAGAAGTGAGAGCTTTAGGTGTCATAGCCAATAATATTTATTTATTTAATGTCTTAGTTTAGCATAAATAGACTTATTATTTATTCATTCATGTTCATGCTTTACCCACGCATATGATAGAGGATCAGAATTTAAGTAGGTTGGCATAGAGAATTAAATTGGTAACCCTATGGGATATTATATAATTGTGAACAACATATTTAGACCCTATCTATGGGTGAGTTAGGAACCATTACTTCCTATTGATTTGATTAAATTACTATTCTATAAAATTAATGTTGTTATGGAAATGAACTAATTATTTGAACATTGAATTATAGTTGACTGTGACAATAAGAAATTGACCCTCCAAACTACAAAGGGATAGATAGTGATAGTTGTGGGTGAGAGAAATTCCTTAAATAATTTTATTTTTAGCTATTACAAAATAATAACTCACCTATAAAAGATATAAGGCATACCTAGCTTAGGTAATTGACATTAATAGCTCTACACTCAGCCTTGAATATATCCTAATAGTCTCTAAATTTCTTGATGAATTATCAAGATTGCCTTAATTGAGAGATTTGACCTTGAAACTAAGATGCATATTGGTACTGTTCATGTATCTATTACTCCCTATAAAGGGGCACCTACTAAATTGAAGAATTAAGGGTGCAGTTACAAGATTTGCTAGATAAAGGTTTTATCATACCTAATGTTTCACCTTGGGGAGCACCTATGCAGTTGGTGAAGAAGAAAGATAGTTTGCTTCAGTTATGTATTGATTATAGATAGCTGAACAAAGTGATAACGAAAGACAAATATCCTTTACCCAGAATTCATGGTCTTTTGACCAATTGAGAGGTGCATGTTTATTTTCCAAAATTGACTTGAGATCTGGATACCATCAGCTGAGAGTTAAGGAAGCTTACATTCTTGAACTATTTTTAAAAAATGCTATAGGCCTTATGAATTCTTAGTGATGCCATCTAGGCTCACTAATATCTTAGTAACTTTCATGGACCTAATGCATTGAGTACTTCAACCCTACCCAAATAAATTTATTATGGCATTTAGTGATGAATTTTAGGTATATGCTAAGACCATGGAAGAAAATGATCAACATCTCAGGGTTATGTTACAAACTGTGAGGGAGAAGCAGTTGTATGCCAAGCTGAGTAAATGTGAATTTTGGCTAATTGAAGTGCCTTATCTAGGACATATAGTGTTAGTCGAAGGTAGTAGAATTAACTCTAGCAAAGTTAAAGCAGTTTAAGATGGAAATCTCTAAGGAATGTGATAGAGATACAGAGTTTCTTGGGATTAGTTTGGTATAATAGAAGGGTTGTAGCAGGGTTTCCTATGATTACAGCCCCTCTAACTATAGTGATTAGGAAGAATGTGTCATTAGAATGGGATGCCAAAAGCAAAAGAAACAATAATAAATTGAAAGAGGTATTGACAGAAGCCTCTATCCTAATTTAACCTGAATAGGAAAAGGATTTTATGGTGTACAGCGATGCCTTACTTACCAGACTAGGTTGTGTGCTAATATAAGAAGGAAAAAGTGGTAGCTTGTATTCAAGATAGTTAAGACCACAGGATAGGAACTATCCTCCTCAAGGTTAAGGGTTAGCTGTAGAATCTCTGCTATGAAAATTAGAGACATTACTAGTAGGGTGGAAAATGTTATAGCTGTATAGACCATAAGAGCTTAAATTACCTCCTTACTTAAAAGGAGCAAAACTTAAGACAAAGAAAGTGGTCAAAACTGATAAAAAGGCCATGATTGTTGATAGACTACCACCTAAGGAAGGTAAGGATTGTTGCAAATGTACTTAGTAGAAAGTTCATGGTAACACCAAAAGCCATGAATGCAAGGCTAAATTATACAGAAGGAAATACCATTTTGGCAGGGTTATGACTAAACCTGACTTCTAAGGGCACATAGAAGAAGCACAGGTGAAGGGGAAACAGTTGAAACAAAATGTGGGTAAAGCCTAAGAGGGAAATATAGAGGAAACTAAGTAAAATTAGACACTTGTATTATTAAGATAAGTTATATGTACCTAATGCAACTGACTTGAGATTACAGATACTCAAGAAGGCAAATAAAACTCCTTATATTGTGCACCCATATAGTATAAAGATGTATCTAAACTTGAAACCACATTATTAGTGGTCAAGGATGAAGCAGGATTTGATAGAATATGCAGCTAAATGATTAACATGTTAGCACATAAAGGCTAAACATCATATTCCTTACGAGTTCCTACATACTATGGCAATAATAGGATAGAAATGGAAGAGTCACCATGGATGTTATGATAAGATTGCCTATGAGTAGAAATAAAGGTGATGCTATGAGGGTAACTGAAGATAAATGGATCAAGATAATGCACCTTATCTCTATCAGTATAAATCATTTTCAAGAGGAATAGATAAAAGTGTATCAAGAGGGAATAGTAAAAAGGGAAAAAGATGAAAAGTCTTTAAGAAATTTAGGGAAAGCAAAATGGAAACATAAAAGGTAAGGTATTCGTGAGATTAAAGTTGTCATGACCACTATCGAGGTCCTTGAACACTAAAGCTATTTCTTTTCTTTGGTTGTATTTATTATAGGGCCTAAGCGTTGCATTATTATCAATTGCATATTGATAACTTGTATTATCACATTTCCTTATACATTATATTTTTCACCTTTGCATAGACATTATATACTTAAGCATGACATGTTGATAGCCCTAATGTGAATGGACTTAATAGAAATAAAATAATGAGAATAAGTATGGAGAAAATTGAGTGTAAAAAAAAAAGAGAAAAGAACCAGTATCCCTAGGAAAAGGGGATTAAATGCAAAAGAATTAAGGAAGTTCAAGTAAAGACCCTATAAGGGTTATGTAAAAAGTGAGAATAGTTAGGAAGTATACTAATGTGGTTTAGTGAGAAAAAGGAATGAAGAAGGGCATCAAGTTCTAAGAGGGGAAGTATAGAAAGCTAATAAAGTGACGTGATGGAATAGTGAATAGGGACTAACTCAAGTTGAAAAATGTAAATTTACAAAAGGCCTAAGGTAAAGTTGCATGGTGAACATCAAAATTTTGAGAATGAAATTTCTGAAGAGGGGAAGAATTGTAACAGCAGTGAGTTAAGGCACTGTGAATAGTGCCACTAAAGGCCAAAAAGTGTGCCCATAGTGTCGAGTCACCTTCATGATAATCAATGTAGGATATACTTGTCATAAAACTTTAAATGGCCATAAAATGATGAAAAAGAATGAATTTAAAGATTTAGCAGAACCAATAAATTATGTCAAGTCGAGATCTAGTGGTTTGTAGGCTCAAATAGACTTGGGCTAGGAATGACCCAAGACATGCTTGGATGGACCTAAAAATATCATGCCCTGAAGGTTAAAAATTCCCCTGAGACCAATGGTGAAAAAATTTTTAAATTTCAAGATCGTTTACTAATTTTCATAAAATTCGAGTTTTGCATATAAATCGAAAAGATTGGTTAACTATCTTGCCAATAGAATTTGGCCATAAAATTTTATAAGCCTTTAAACAAAACTAATCAAGGATTTTTAAAATACACATAATGATTTTCATTGTTCCAAGTGATTTTTAAAAATTCCCTAAAGTTTCTACTAAAACTGAGCTATTTTAAGAAACTCGGGTGACACGTGTCACCACCTAAGGCCACCTTAGCCACTACAAAGAGCCCATTGTGCCACCTACATGCCCACTTGGCACGTCTACCCTGCACTGCACTACTTTCACCCTTTCTTCTCTCTTTACCAGTCGACACCACTCTTTTCTCATCCTCTCCATTTTTATGCCTTCTAAAGCCTAAACTAGCCACCAATTACCACCAAAATTCCTTTTAATGAGGCAACAATAGAGTCTTCAAAGTGGTGGAATCCATAGATGACCATAGAGTTTAATAAAAAATCAAGAAAGTTAAGGTGTCCATAGTAAAGGGCTAAAAATTCAAAGTGAGGTATAAGTGTTTTCCTTCCCTTTTTGTTTCATTTCCTAGAGGATTCTACTATTCAAAGAGTTCCTATGTTCTTAGATTCTCATTTGGGAACTCATAGAATTTTTTATGATTTTTTCTAAGGTAAGTGGCATGTATAGAAGCCTAAAGAGGAAATAGGGTTTAACAAGGTGAACAAAGGTCATAAACTATAGGAAAGCCTTTAAAAATGATAAGGTATATGGATTTAATGTTTTTAAAACATGCCCCTTAGAATTCATGAGTAATGTGTTTAGGGAACTTGTATGGAAAATATGATTTTAAAGGTTAGGGAATGTGTAATGGTGTTACATGCCTACTTTAGGGTTTATATTATGCTAAATGAGTGATATATAGGCTAAATTAGGGGAAAGAATGAGAAAATGGGTATGGCCTTTCTTTAGCCAAGAGGGGTGTGTATGTGTGTGTGTGTGTGTGTGTGTGTGTGTGTGAGGTTCCTAGCTTAAGTTAGATGGAAATAAGGTGTTACTTATCATGGTTACTATGGAAATGTATGATTTATGAGTGTGTATAGTGAAAAGAGGCATTTTACTAGTGTTGGATGGAATGGTTGAGAGGCTGGTTAGGGTGCCTTAGATGGCAAGTTATGTGTATGGCACTTGAGTATGATGTATGTGGTAGGAAAATGTACGCTAAGTATGAAACTAGGTGTATATGTGGTGAATATGGTTGAAAAATGCATGTATGTGTGTTTTCATGGTATAGCCGAGACATGTGCAAGGCATGTCTTAGCTTGGTTTAATGGTATGTATGGTGTGTGTATATGCGTGCTTACATGATGTCAAATTATGTGTAAGTACATGTGGCATGAGATAGGTGAATGTGCATGAATTATAAGGCATGAAATGTATAGATATAAAAATGTCATTTAAGGTTAGGAAGTGGTTAAAAAGAAACTTACAAATGACTTAAAATGATAGAGTAAAAAATAACCTTAAAATGAACCTAAATTGGCATGTAAATAGCACCATGATTTTGGACGCTTTGTAAGGTTTAGGTGGAATAAATTTGGAACCCTTGTAAGGTTATTTAAGGAGTATAATTGAACTTGGCTTTAGGCCTATGTACATGTGTGAAAATGGGTGCAAATGGCACTGAAAAATGGCATAAAAAGGGCTTGATTTGAAACCTAAAATGGCATACAAAAAAGAGAAAATGACCTAAAATTGTCTTGAAAAAATGGCTGAAGGACATATATATTGGATTGTACCTTGGACATGGATATAAAGGCTATTAAAATCATAACTTAGAATGGATTTAAAGTGGACATAATTATGCCTAAGAAAGGGACCTAAAATGACTTAGAAAAAGTGATCTGTAACTATCTAGTAAGACCAAAAAATCACCTATAACTGTCTAATTCAAAAATTGGCTGTCACCTAAAATTTATAACTATCTACTTTTCAAACCTAAATATTATAAAAAGATGATCAGTAAAGAAATATACACAAATTAAGGTCAAATGGCTCATTAGTTAGACACCCACTAGATAGGTTGATAAGTCAATTAGGGATTAGCAGCTGCTAGGCTTGTCTATTTATTAGACTAGGTCGATGCAACAGTCAAGGTCCACAAGGTGGGCCACTGCACTAGTCTATGGGGTAGACCACTATATTGTTATTATTGTCTGTGTATCAAACTAGGTCAATGTAGCGGTCAGGGTCTAGAATGTGAGCCATTGCACTAGTTTGCAGGACAGACCAGAATATGAATAATGTGAAATGATTGCATATGATTATTGATTTTGGGAGGTCTATAGACTAATCCTCACTCTCCATTGTCTAACTAAGGATGTTCCTATAAACTAATCCCTATTATCAGACCAAGCCGATGCAACAGTAAGGGTCTAAAATGTGGGCCACAACACAACTTTCAGTTCTCTCTTGGTCTAATGTCTTTAAGTGTAGTTTATCTAGTCAGGCCTACTAAATTAAATTAAATATAAAATAATGTAAAGACCAAATTTGATGTCAAATTACATAATGAATAAATTTCATGGAAATACCACGGTGGCATAACTATAATTAATTAAACTAGGAGACTCAATATAATAATTAATGTCACTTGTATGAGTTAGCTGCCTTACATTACCTTTATACATTTATAGTTTGTCACTTCATCTGAGTGCCTACTTATGACATATTTTTATTACATTAAATCCACCATTGAGTTTTATACTCAGCATACTAGTGTTTTGGTATGCAGGTTACAGAGGTTAACAATTTAGCATTAGGGATCATGCAATGTAGCAACACTGATAGAGAAAGGTATATATATGTGTTTTTCTTTTAAAATGTTTAGTAGGCACTCATGTAAATACTATAGGTTATAGGTTCAGCAAGCTTCGAAGCTGCTAGTGTCTATATATAAATGTCGGTGTGATACATATAAATAAGCCATTTATCTGAATAGTTTATTTTTGTATTTTTTGAGTTTTGGGGCCTAAGGCCCTATGCGATATATGAGTGTATGTTGATATTAGATTATGTTACTGAGTGGGTTAAAAGGGTTCAGGAGGAGACAAAGGGATGATATTGATATTAGAAGTGTTTATAGATGAAAAAAAGTTCAAGATGTCACCTAAGTAGCCATTATGCTGCCCAAATTTCTATAAAGATGTAGTTAGTCTATTAAGAGATTTTTTGGGTCTGTTATACCCCATATAAGAATAATTAAGGGATAAATTGAGAATTTAAACAATATCTAATTTAAAAAATAAATAAATTGTAAATGCTAAAGAGTGTAAACCTAAAGCAATTTCAAGATGGGTGACCTGGTGGGAAGTGTATCGCATGTTGGGTTTCTTCGAAAATTTGGTAGGGGTGTCACATTGGGTGTTGAAAATTTGATAGCATAATGACTATACTGGGACACTATCACAAAATGAAAAGTAACTTTACATGTGAAAAAGCACTTATATAATCATTAACATATAAAACCTAAGTCCTATGATCCTCTTATCACTTTAAAGCATCCACCATCTCAAATGTCAATAAAACAGCATAACATAGATAAATATAGCATCCACACATTCAAAAGAGATTTTAAAGCTTGTTTAAGGATTATAAAACCATATAGAAAACCAAATTAAGCCAAATCCCTCATCAACTACATATGAGTATCTTAACATGATTACATCACAAAATAATATATATGAAGTGACAAAAATACCATAAGTACTCTTTTATTGTCTATAATAGCTATTGAGTCTTTGAATTTAATCTGGATTCTTTTAAACCTATGCATCACAAAAACACATGATGCGCAAAGTAATAGCTTAGTGGTGTAATTAAGTTAATTTGCTAATACATTCTTAAGCATGCATTCATACATCATTATAAAAATGTACATAAAAGTATACTAGGGATATATCATCATCATTGGCATGTAATATGTGTATATCAGTGTATATGATCATATAAAACATGTCATATGTTTAAACATAAAATAACATAATGCATTTTACCAAAGATGTGTAAATTATTAAATTCCATAAATTAGATTTTTAGTTTAACTAATTTAGTATTGCCCATGTCAAAGAAAACAAAATCCCATGAATAGTAGAAACGGATGGAAAGTATGACCTTTATAAACTTGAAGGCTCATTAACCAATATAAGTCTAAAGACTGAGCGTAGCATAGGCCCGTCACCTGAGCATAGCATAGGTCTATAGACCAACATGAAATTTTACCCGAAGGCTATCTACCAACATAAGTTCAAAGACTTAACATAGCATAGGCCCGTTAACCAAATATGAAAAAGGCATAGATGTACCCTAGTAGTTGTTATAACCCGTAGCTAACCAGCCAACCTATTCAACTAGGTTATTTTACTCGAATGGGCCATTAATCTATTTTAATTAGTTTCACTATCTTACATTATCTTAATTCACTTATACAGATCATAGTTTCCATTTTAGTGTCATTATTGTTATTTAATTCAATTTACCATTATAAAGTACAATGATGGCATTATATTCCATTATTAATGCATATAATGATGTCATATAGCGTACTTGCGTATTAAATGCCCATATTACAAGATATGCACACATAAAGCCTTAAACTCATGAACATTTTCCATTTCTTGTAGCATATCCATTAACATGATCTTAAGTCATATTATCATGACTAAAAATATAGCATCATTCAAGTCAAATATCTTAGAGATCATGCCAAAACTACCTTAGCAAGCTATAAAGACCTCACACACCACACATATACCTCTCAACCAAATAGGGAGCTTAACCACCCATACATTCTTTTCATCCAAATATCATTCCAAACATTCATTCCACATACCATTAGCCTAATTACATACATATTCCATTAAATCACACACTTTAGCCACCTATTCTACCAATTCCATACAAGGTTTCCAAGCATCATTCATGGACACATGTTTTGAATTAAATTCACTTACCTCACTACCAAGGGAGCTGAATTCTCTATTTGGTTGAGAGGTGCCTTAGTGTGAAGGTGAGTGTATGGCATGTATGCTTGCATTTTATATGCCAATAAACTTGTTAGTGATGGCCTTTTTGGGCTAGGTGAAGGAATTAGTGAACAATGCTTATGTGCATGTGTGTGTTTAGTGTGGCCAAGGCATGATTGAGGTGTGAATTGGCTTAGCTTACATGGAAATGGCATTATATGTGTGTAAGCATGCTTGTGTGATGTAAATATATGTATATGTGTGCTTGAATGTGGTTAAAAGTATGTGTAAGGCAATGTAAGGCTATTGGCTGAGAGCAATGCAAGGTTAAATGGCATGGAAATGAGGTATGGCCTAACTAGCGTATGTGTTTATGATAAAACATGACATATTTGACATGAATCTTATAATGTGTACATGGTATGATCTAGGTGAATATGTGTGATTAATATGTCTTAAAATGAATGAAATGTGGGATACCTATTTATTGTTAGAAAATGGTTAAAAAGAGGACTTAAGATTAGCTTGTAAAGACATAAAAGCTTGACTCGTGATTGGATTAGCTTTGGCATTAAATTAATACCTTAAAGTGGCCTAACTTATAAAGTTTATGTGAAAAAAAATGGAAGCCTCTTTTATGGCTATCTAAGTTGTATAAGTGAGCTTAGCTTTAGGCCTATGAAAGTGCATGGAAATGAGTGCAATTGGCACTAAAAAAGGACTTAAAATGAACTTAAAATAGCCATCGCATTAAGAAAAATGACCTATAACTGTCCCGTTAAAAATGACTTTGGGACTATAATTAAATTAACTATCTAACATATGAATAAATGAACCAAAATAATGGGCTAGACTTGAGTTAATATATTTTAATTTATTCCTTCAAAAATAAGTCAAAATGTGATAGAAAATTTTACCTATAATTGCCCGACAGGGCTAAAAATGACTTGTAACTGTCTAGGTCAAATATCGGCCATTTGATAAAAATTTTATCTATCTATTTTTCAATTTATAATATTATAAAAAGATGATTAGTAAAGAAATGAACTTAAAATAAAGTCAAATGGCCCATTTGTTAGACACCCACTGGATGGGTTGATCGATAAACTTAAGGATTAGCAGCTGTTAGACTTTCTGTTTATCAAACTGGGCCGATGTAGCGACCGAGGTTCATAATTGAGCCACTGCACTAATCTTCATGGTAGATACTCTTTTTCATTGATTGGATATTAGACTATACCAGCACAGCAGCAAAGGTCCCCAAAGGGGCTCCTATATTAGTCTGCAAGGCAGACCCTAAAGAAATATTTTGACATGATCAGTGCCCTTGAGAGTTCTATAGACTGATCCCTATGCATAGCTACTCAGTATCTTTTCCCTTTAGGAGGTTCCTATGAACTGATTCCTATAGGCTATATTAGGCTGGTGCAATAATTAGTGTACAAAATGTGAGCCACTTCATATCTTTCAGTTCCCTCTTCGTCTAGTGTCTGTAAGTGTCATTTATCTAGTTGAGCCTATGAAAAGGATTTAAAATAGTGGAAAATGTTAATTCAAATTAATTTATGGTATTTTTTGATAGTGAATTTTAATAAATACACTACAGTGGCATTTTGGCAATTTTGAAGAAATATGACATATCATCTGTATGACATCAATCATCTAGCATGTTGCTCACACACTACACCTAAACTATTATTTATATTTGCATATGTGTATCAATGCATGTTTTAAATGGTTTAGATTTACTTATTGAGTTTTATACTCAGTGTACCTGTGTTGTGGTGCACAAGTAACAAGGATAAGCAAGCCAGCCTCAGTGATCATGTAGTGTAGCTGCACCAGAGTTGAAGGGCACATGAAGTTGTTTTTCTTTCTATTAGTGGCACTCATGTAATATCCTGTAGGTCTGGGTTAGCACGCTTAGAAGCTGTTATGTCTATAATTATAAACCAAATGTGATGTATATAAACCGGTGTGGTGTTTATTTAGTTTGTGTATGGTTTGATAACTGTGGGCCTGATGCCCTATGTTTCTAATGCTAATGTGTGTTTGATATTTACTGATGATTGACTAGGGGACCAGAAGGGTCCAGATGGAGGTTATGGGTTGTTTGCTTATAGAAGTGTTTTAACAGGTGAAAAAAATTTTGGTATATCACCCGGGTAGCCGTTATGCTGCCTAAATTTTTGTGACTATAAAGCATTCGTATATACTTTATCTGAGTCTATCATACCATGTATAAATATGATTAAGGATTAGACTAGGCATCTAAGCAACATCTAATAGAGTTTTAGAACAATCCATAAGTGTTAAGGAGTTTTTCTTTAAAGCAATCTTAGGATAAGTGACCTATCAAAAAGTGCATCGCCTATCGGGTTTCTTCAAGAATTCGGTAGGGGGTGTCACACCATTTTTCTTTTCTTTTTCCTTTTTCTTGAAACCCAAAACCCCATTTTCTTTCCTTTAAATAACTTTTAAAAATTCATTTAAACCATACTCTATAAGCCTCTAAAAACTCGAGCTCAAAAATCGTGAAAACTAATTAAAATGTAACTTTTTAACTTTACCTGGTTTTTTAAAAATATTTCCCAATGTCTAAAAATTCTAATTTTAATGCCAATGGACTATTTGGAATATTTGAGTATCATATTGTATTGATCTTGGAAATTTTCTTTGAATATGTTGTAGTTAAGCTAAAATTAGGTCACTATTCACATGACATTACCGCTAAAATTAAGTCACTATTCACGTGACATTACTGTAAATCTTAATTGTCATTTTTAACCATCTAAATGACTTCGTTATGACTTAAATTTCACCTAAAATTATGTTATGATTAATACTTCCAATTAGTAAGATTAGTGACTTGACCTCAAGAAACACTATTCACTTCTTGGGAAGTATTATTCATAACACTAGGATTTTTTGGGCATTACATTCTTCCCCTCTTAAAAGAAATTTCATCCTCAAAATTACTTGGTTCAAACAACTAAGGGTATTGCTTCTTCATTTGAGCTTCTATTTCCTATGTACCTTCTTCTCTGCCATAGTGTCTTTAGAGCACTTTCACTACAGGCATTGTCTTATTCTATAGCTCCTTTACTTCTTTGGCTATTTTCCTGATCGATTCCTCTTCATAAGACAAATTAGGTTGTATCTCTAGTTCCCTTACTGATAAAACATGTAAGGGGTTTGATCTATATCTTTGAAGCATAGACATATGGAAAATGTCATGTATGTATTGAGGCTCTAGAGGCAGAGATAGTCTATAGGCCATCGGTCCTACATGCTTTGTCACTTTATATGGACTAATAAACCTCAGACTTAACCTGCCCTTCTTGCCAAACTGTGGAACTTTCTTCTAAGGCAAAACCTTGAGATATACTTTGTCTCCCACTTTGTACTGAATATCTTTTCTCTTTATGTTTGCATAGGACTTCTATCTATCTAAAGCTACATTCAATATATCTTTAATGATATTCACTTTCTTTTTAGCATCTTTAATCAAATCTAGCCCCATAAATTTAGTCTCACTTAGCTTATTCCAGCATAAAAGAGTTCTGCACTTCCTTCTATATAGAGTTTTATAAGGAGCCATTGCCAAGCTTGCTTGATAACTATTGTTATAAGCAAACTCAGCTAAAGAAAGATATCAATCCCAACTTCCCTTGAATTTGATAGCACAATTTCTCAACATATCCTCAAGCACCTATTAATCATTGTTTAACATAAACATCACACTTATAACTTAGCATCAAAATCACTCATGTATTAAAAGTTACCTGAATGACTTTTTCTAATTAACCGTTAGTTTAAGGATGAAATGACATACTAAAATTCAATCGAGTGACCAAGGCATTGTGAAGTTTTTTCCAAAACCTCGACATAAACCTTAGGTCTTAATCTGATATGATTAAAGTAAGCACTGCATGTAATTTAATGATACAATCAATAAGCAAGTCTACAAGCTTCTCTAAAGAGTAGTTCATCCTAACTAGTATGAAATGTACAGTCTTAGTCAACTGATCTACCATAACCCAAATCAAATCACATCTACTTATCATAGGTAAGCTAACAACAAAAATCATAGTGACTCTATCCTATTTCCACTTAGGAATTACTATAGGATTAAGTAATATAGAGGGAACCTAGTGTTTATCCTTCACTTTCTGACATATGAGGCACTTGATCATGAATTCAAATACATCTTTCTTCATAGCTAGCCATAAAAAAGTGGCCTCCAAATCTTGATACATCTTAGTGCTAACAAGATGCACCACATATAGAGCACTGTGAGCTTCTTGTAAAATCTGCTTCTTCAACTCTTCCACATCTAGAATACATATCCAATCTTGGTAATATAGACAACTATCATTCTTGATATCATACTTAGTAAGCTTCCCCTCTTAAATAGCATTTATAACACTTATTAGCTTAGGGTTAGCCTTCTCAGAATCTTTCACTTGTTGTAGCAAACTGGCCTTCACTTGTAACTCATCCAAAAGAGCACTATCATCCATCAAATTAAGCCTGGTATTCATAGCTCTCATGGCTTACATAAACTTTATACTCAAAGCATCTACTACCATATTAGCTTTTCTAAGATGGTAATCAATTAAGCAATCATAATCCTTGATCAATTCTAGTCATCATCTTTGTCTCAAATTTAGCTCTTTCTATGTAGAAGGATACTTTAAACTCTTATGGTCTGTATAAACATAGCACTTTTTTCTATAGAAATAGTGTCTCCAAATCTTTAGTGCAAAGACAATAGCAGTAAGCTCTAAATCATGAGTGGGGTAGTTCTTCTCATGCAGCTTTAGTTGTCTTAAAGCAAATACAACAACCTTACCCTCTATATAAGAATACACCCTAACCCATTATGAGTGCATTGCTATAGATGGTGAAATCCTTCCTAAACACCAACTATACAAGGATAAGTGCTTTAGTCAACATGAATTTTAGCTTAGCAAAACTCTCTTAACATCTATCATCCTAAACAAACTTAATATCTTTCCTTAATAAGTGAATCAGAGGTGCTACAAGTAAGGAAAACCCTTTGACAAACCATCTATTGTAACCCGCCAATCTTAGGAAACTTTTGATCTTTATTGTGTTCCTAGGTAGCTTCTATTCTATAACAGCTTGTATCTTTCTAGGTTCAACTCAAATACCTTCCACAGAAGCTATGTGTCCTAAGAAAGACACCTTAGTTAGCTAAAACTCACATTTGCTGAGTTTGGCGTATAGCTTTTTTTCTCTCAACATCTAAAGAATTGTTCTCAAGTGTTGCTCATGCTCTTCTTTACTCTTGGAATACACCAAAATGTCATCAATGAAAACTACCACATATTGATCCAAAAAAGGTCAGAAGACATGGTTCATCAAGTCTATAAAAGCTATTGGCATTACCAAAAACTCATAGTAGCCATATCACATTATGAAAGTAGTTTTAGCCACATCCTCCTCTTTAACCCCTAACTAATAATAACCATATTACATAACAGTCTTGGAAAACACCATAGTTCCTCTAAGCTAATCAAATAAATCATCTATCCTTGGTATAGGGTACTTGTTCTTAATGGTCACCTTGTTCAACTATCAATAATCCATACACAATTGAAGAGAAGCATCCTTCTTCTCAACAAACAAAATTAATGCTCCCTAAGGTGACACACTTGATCTTATTAAGCCTTTGTCAAGCAATTCTTGCAACTAGATTTTAACTCCTTCAACTTTATAGAAGCCATTTTGTATGGAGATATTAATACTAGTGCACTGCCAAGTAGAACCTCAATATTGAACTCCAATTCTAGTTTAGGTGGTAAACTAGGCAACTCTTTAGGAAAAATATCTATATACTCTGACACCACAAGTATAGGACTAACATCTAGCTCTTCCTTATTGATATCATACACATGTGCCAAGAAAGCCTGACAACCCTTTCTCAATATATGCCTAGTTACAACAATTGATATGACATTAGATAGAAAGTCTATCCTCTCACCACTATTGTGATATATTTCCCATCATTAGCCTTAAAAGATATCATAATCCATAATCTGTGACCACTTGATCCATAATCATGCCTAAGATCAAATCAAACTCATTAAAAGTTAACTCAATGAGATCAGCTAGAAACTCTTACCCTTTACTATTAAGGGACACCCTTTGTAAACCTCATTTACTATGACATACTAACCTATAGGGTTGCTAACCATAATCCCTATGTCAAGAAGTTTTAAAGCTAACCCTTAGTCTTACGCCTATTTAGTGCATATATAAAAGTGTGTAGACCCCAGATCAATCAAAGCTAGAGCAAAAAAAGTTAAAGAGAATGAATGTACCAATAATGACATTCAAATAATCTTTCTCCTCTCTAGCTATTATGGCATAATGTCTGGCTAGTGCCCTCAACCCTACTCTACATTTTGATTTAGCCCTCTGAACTCCCTCTATCCTCTCTCCTCTGTTCCTTCAATCTCTTTTCTAACCTCAGGTGGAAATTAGCATAGATCCTTATCCAGCAGTAGATCTCTCAGGATAATCTCTAAGAAAATGATCCGATGAAACACACCTAAAGCATACTCCTGGCTTGGTCTTCCAACACTCCCCTTTATGTTTATCATGACAAGTCTAACATTGAGGTATTAGATTATTCCTAACCATAGAGATAAGAGCACTAGCAACCTATGATTGTTTTTTTCCTCTACTCTGAGCTCCTTGTCTTGCTCTCTATGACTGACTCTATTTTAGAGGCTGTTACTATACAAAGGACTAACCTCCCTTATGCCTCTTCTTAGAAAACTATGCTACACTAACTAACCCCTAGCCATGAGATCTCTTCTTCTGATAAATCTCTCATCTCTCCTTCTATACCTCCTCTACCACATGATAGGCTAGTATTAATACAGAGAAATTCCTAATCTAAATAAGAGTTATATACATCTTAAGCTCCACATTCAGCCCTTCTCAAATCTCTTACACCTATTAGGTTTTGTCTGTACCATGTCCTTGGCATACCTACTCAACATGGAAAAGTCTTTCTTGTATTCTTGGTATTATGACACTCTTTGCCTAGTCCGGTCCCCAGCCAGTCGCTTGACATGACTAAGGTGTGCAAAACATTAGATGCTATTCACACTTTATCGTAAACTCATGACAAATTTATTATAAATATATTTTTCTATTTGAAAAAAATACAAATATAAGATTATGTTATATATAGCATTATTAATTTGTTTAAAACTTCTTAACATCATATTACAGGTTTAAAAATTTGGAATCCTCATGCCAAAATTTTGGTAGCCTAACGGCTATATTGGGCACTATACAAATGTTCTTAAACCTATGAAAAACATTTTTATAATCAATTACATATATCCCCACTTCTCTATGATCCATCTAATCACTTTAACTCATCAAAATCAACAACACAGTCTCAACCTCAAGAAGAGATGTCAAACATGCATAACTTAATTTAAAAGTATATTTAGATTTACAATTACATACCACTTTACAAAAACTATAATTACTTACATACTTTGGCTTAGGCCAAAATTACATAACTGACATAAGAGTGCAACTCTTTATAGTTGATAGAATACATAAATCCTATACATCTTAAATATTTATAAAAAATCAAGCTTTCTCCTCGCTTCTTTGGCTATTCTAAGGCATGGCTCAATTGTTCTTTTTACTAATGCATCACAAACAAAATAATGCACTAGGTGTATTACTTAGTGGTGTGATTGAAAAAATTATTAAATATAACCATAATATCACATTCTTATTCCAACCAGTGTATATATATCAATAACATTCATAATTTATATGAACAATGTATTTAAAAATAACTTATGCCAAGTGTATGTACATAACCAATTTTTTTATTTACATTCACCCATATTTACTCTCATAACATTAAACAATATTTAATAAAATTTATTCAAACTATACATCACTCTAAATAGTCAACAAATCTTGAAACTCTTGTAGTCTTATAATACTTCAATTATATTATCATTAACTATATTCCAACTACATATTTCTTCATGCCATTAAATTTAGAATAAAAATAAAAATAAAAAATTATATTTCCAACAATCACATGTTTAAAATTGTGTTTACTCTACCCAAAATTTATGAGAACATAACACTTATGGATATCGGGATTATCTTGTGCAGTGGTCTACATTTTAGACCTGAATGGCTACTACACCAATATAGACCTATGTATTGGCCCCGAGGAACCTGAACGGTGGCTACACCTATGTAGAGAATCCAATACTATCATATATAAGTTAAAGCCAAACTATAAGTGGACCTGTAACCAAAAATTGACACTATAGTGTTTAGCAACTGCTTTTTATCCCTAGTTGACCAGTCAACCTTTCCATCTACAGGTTGTCACTCATATGGGCTCTTTTTATTTTTATCATTTTCTTTATTAATCTTTAGTTTGATTTACTCATTTCAATCTTGGTAGTTGATGCCCTTTTTATAAAATTGTGAATATTTTATTATTTCACTTTTTATAAAGGATGAAGCATAATTTTTTATTATAGCACTCTTACATGCAGAATTTACATTAAAAATATTCATTTTCTTATTAGTGAGCACATACAAAATTTCATGCTCATATTAAGGCTTACACATTTACTTAAAGAAATTTAAAAATAAACATTACAATCACCATATTATTTTCTTCATTTAATTATACTTTAACCTTGCATTTTCTATATCTTCTCATACCCATAATTCTAAAATCAATATTTTCACACCATACTCAGTATCAAGCATCTTATACATATAAAAATATATGTCACTATGATATAAAATCATAAGAACCTATTTTATCTCATAATACATAATATATAATTAACATTAGAAATCTTTATGTACTAAATTCACATGCGATTCATTATACACATCTTTAAAACTTACCATACACAATTGTGGATTTATACTAACATATACATAATTGTGCATATTATATATAAATGATGACATGCTTTATGTAAAATAATTAGATCAATTACACATGCATAACAAGTTCAAAAAACACTACAAAGCTTTAGAAAAATCGTAAAAATTCATATGATATTTGAAAAATTCAAATGACCACAATTTTTTAACTCTTAGGCACCTACTTAATAAGGAAAAAATATTAGAATTTTGAAATTCTTACCTGATCAAAAAATGGGCATTATCCCCTTAACTCGAAAACATGAAAAACATGTTTTCTCCGAAATATTACCAAATATGTTATCTTAAACCTTTATAAACTTATTTGCTGTAATTTATTTGTGAATTTAAGCTTGATTTTTCATGAAATAATGAAAAAAAAATAGAGAAACTCACCATGGAAGGCTGTCGGGAAAATAGGAAGGAAAGGGTGAATGATGAAAATAAACTTTGACCAAGAAAGTCAAAGTTCTTAAAGTATTTATAAGTAGAAAATAATAAATTTTTAATTCCTTCAAAATTCATTTTTTTCCCATTTTAAGTCCTTTTTACTTTATTCTACTTTTGGAAATAGATAAATTAGGCCTCTAAATACTATAAAAATTAGGGTTTAAAAATTGAAGAAAATCGAATTAAATTGTTAGTTTTATGCTTCTTGATATTAAGAAAAATAGTTCTCGACCTCAAAAAGTTTTGATTCAAATTCCATTAGACTCAATGGAATTTTTGAGTACTAGGTTGTATAGTTTTTAGAATTTTTTGAGCAACTTTGAAAATTATTTTCGATTTAACTTTGCGTTGGCCACTATTAATAAGATACTGTTGAAAAGTTGTTCTTAGTATTTTTAACCAATCAAATGAACTCCGATGAATTTTAAACTTTACCTAAAATTATTTTATGGCTAATACTTTCATCCAGTAACTTCATTATACCTCGTGCCTTGAGAGTATTATTTATCCCGAAAAAATATTATTCATAAAATCAGGAAATTTCATGTTGTTACATGACTTCCCCACTTAAAATAAATGTTGTCCTCGACATTACCTGATTCAAATAATTATGGATATCGCATGTGCATCTAAGCTTCTAACTCCAAGTTGCTTCTTCCATTCCATGTTGTTTCCAAGCAACTTTTACTAATGGAATTTTCTTGTTTCTTAATTCCTTAACCTCTCTAGCTAGGATTCTAATAGGTTCTTCATCATAGGATAAGTCTGGCTTAACATTAACTTCTTCCAATGGTAGAACATGAGCAAATCTAATATGTATCTTCTAAGCATGGAGACATGGAAAACATCATAAATCTACTGAAGTTTTGGTGGTTGAGTAAATTCTTATTTTTGCTTTTTCGATTTCTTTATTGGAAAGCAAGAAAAGAATATTCTAAAATTTGAAGTATATTCATCAAAAGGGAATGAGATGGAGTCATGAAAATGAGTTAAAGTGCAAAAATTGATAATGGGATTTATGGTTCTAAAGCTTGATTTGAGAAGATGAATAGAAGAAAGAAAAAAGGGGAAGGATTAGGATAAAGAAAAAGTAAGAGAAAGAAAGAAAATGTTGATTTTATACCAAGGGTTAGAATTAAGAAAAGTCAAATGTAACACCTTTATACCAAACTGATAAACCTACTCAGGTATAAGATGTCACATAACTAATTCAGTTACTATTCCTCTATCATGACTTTTATACCCTTTATTTAGTTATCTTAAGGTAATTATTTTTTTCTCATATTACATGCCACTTTAGATTCTCTTTAATTATGCCACAAATATCATAATCAGATAATAAAAATGTAAACACATTAACAATGTTATTATCCTTTAGGTTATCATTCAATATAATTGTCATTTACATAATACAAA